>CM021108.1:641134316-641211466 GCA_007115665.2 Sequoiadendron giganteum | reverse complement strand
CCGCACGTGCACGAGTACTCCTTTGGAGAACTTCATCGACCGTCCCTTGTACCGTTCGCTCTCCGGTTCTTTCGTACTCTGCCCCTGCGGGCGTTTCGGCGCCTAGGATCGTGCATCATGTCTCCTTCGGACAGCGTGCCTCTTTGTAAAAGAGAGTGGTCCCCCCTTGTTCAAATTTACGTTTAAGTTTTTTTTCAAAACTCAAGCGTTGAATTTGGGGGTCACCCTAAACCCTCAACCTTTTCGGCCTTCGTGCCAAAAAGTACCCGCACGTTCTTTTTTAATTTTTAGATTTAATTATTTAAAAATTACTAAAGTTTTTGTCCTCGAAGTCGAGACATCTTTTTGATGCTTAGGAGTTTGCGTTTTAAGTGGAGTGGATAAAGTGGATTTGTCTCCACGTTGTCTATTTATACTCCCATGTAATCTCATTGTTGTATGGTCAGTCCAACTGATGAGGGGTGGAATTCCCCGAAACATGTCTTGGACATTATCAATGAAAAAATTACATTTTTAATTTGCCTCTCCTTCTGGTTTTCTTCCTTTGCTGCAAGTGAATCTTCACAAATTTTTGAACCCTAAACCCTAAACCCTAAACCCTAAACCCTAAACCCTAAACCCTAAACCCTAAACCCTAAAACCCTAAAACCCTAAACCCTAAAACCCTAAAACCCTAAAACCCTAAAACCCTAAAACCCTAAACCCTAAAACCCTAAACCCTAAACCCTAAAACCCTAAACCCTAAACCCTAAACCCTAAACCCTAAACCCTAAACCCTAAAACCCTAAACCCCAAACCCCAAAACCTAAACCCTAAACCCTAAACCCTAAACCCTAAAACCCTAAAACTAAACCCTAAAACCTAAACCCTAAAACCTAAACCCTAAAAAACCCTAAACCCTAAAACCCTAAACCCTAAAACCCTAAACCCTAAACCCTAAACCCTAAACCCTAAACCCTAAAACCTTCAAACCCTCAAACCCAAAAACCTAAACCCTACGGCCCTGTCCAGTTTGATGCCGTGCCCAACTTCTCTGTCTCTCTCAGAGATGCAAATCTAAACCAACTGTTGAAATTCCAATTCCTTACTACAGGTTTAGATATGAAGAAGGGATCCGTCCCTCATACCTTGCACTTCCTTATAGGTGCAAGATTCTTTAATACAACTGTTCCGGTCATGAGAGACCCCAAATCATTGCCTGGCAATGAAAAATATTCTGTCGTCTGGGAAACCCGAACAGATAAACAACTAATAAAGCTGAAGACACCAAAAATAGTGCCACTAACCCAACTCCAAATTCCAAAGAATTGGGTAGTAAACTACAAGAGCCTAGTTGAGAAACCTCAGCCAAAGGCCTTGGAACAGATCTCCCGGATCAGAGAAAAGGATGGCAAAGCCTATGTAGAATTCTCTGATGATGAGGAGGAGACATTCAACCCCGGAACAGGAACACTGTCACGTTCCTCTAGTTCCGCAAGCTTCATGGGATCTAGGACCAGTTTTCGTGAACCTAGCCCCTTTGAAGAAATAAGTCAAGAAAAAGGGCCTTACCAGGAACAACCTTACAGGCCCAGTCCTATAGATCCATGGTATCTTGGAAAAGATACTCAATGTCGAAAGCCGTGGAGTGAAAAGACCATCAACCATCTTCCAAACTGTACCTGTCATGCGTTACTAAACACCAAAAGGACAACAATCTCCAGAAAAGGTCAGACCGTACCAGCACCTCCAGCAAAGACAAAACTCGTCTGCTCACACCCAGATTGTGAAGCCGATGAATATGGTGTCATTACTTGCAAAAATTGCAAGTACTACTGGCACGAGAGGTATGGACCTAATGATGAAGGTTCAAGCTACCACAGTAATATGATGAGTGGTAGAACGATGCAATACCCAACTGCACCAGAAGAAGATGAAGACAAAGAGATTGATGTTCCAGTCATCATCTCTGGAGGTATGCAAAGAATGCATACACATGAAGGAGTTCTCCCTCCATTTAGGGACTTCTTCAAATATTATCAGAAAGGAGACCAATGGATCCAGTATTGGCCTCAACGTATCAGCGATGTCAACGTTCATATAACTGCAAATGAAAAGTTGCAGAACTGGAACAACCTGTGTACCAGGAAAGCGGCACTTATGGTAAAAGATGCGCGTGCACAGGTCTTGAAAGAAGCGATTCATAACAAATTGAATCATGAAGAGAACAAGCAAATGTTCCATGACTTGCAGGCCAAGCTAGCGCAATTTTCTGCTAAATATAAAGTATTTGTTACTAACGAGATTAATTCTCTGAAAACAGATTATAATACTCTGAAGACTGACTTGAACAGCTGGATGAACCAACAACAGAACACTCTGAAAGCAGTCCAGAATGCAGCAGAAAAGATCAAGCAAACCCAGCAAGGTTTGATTAATGCCGCCGTCAAACACAAGATTCGACTAGAAGAAAACAACACCAGCCTGGCATATCTAACCACCAAGGCTGCAGAAGCAGAAGCTCGACTACAGCAAATCGAGACCAACGTTCTCATCTCAGAGAACGAAATAATGAAGATCCAGCCGAACCGTGACGTTCAGGAAGACCTGAGAAACGCCACATAACATGTAGCTGATCAAACTGAACGGCTAGCAGAAAGACTGGATAATCTCCAGTTCAGCCCTTTTGGATCACAAGCTGCAAGTAGTCAAGGGAGCACAACCAAGACTGCCACCAGAGGATGGCCCTTAGGCCAGACCATCGCTCAAGAAATTGAAGAGCAAGGGAGGCAGTTCAGTTTCGCTAGAACTGCAAAAGATGAGGTCTTCAACCCAGCCACAGGCACATTCGAAAAGAAGACCAGTAACATGGCCAAAATCCCAAAGGCCACCGGATCTGCACAACCGGACCCATTCTTGGGAAATCTTAAATCCCAAGGTACTTTACTACCACCATGGTCACAAATGGAGACTTATGCACCGCATAAGAACAAGGCCATGATCGAAGCACTCTCTGGATGGGTTGAGAACCAGTGTGCAGCCACGCCGCAACATGATCCAGCAGAGATCATTGAATCCGCCCTCAACGGATTCACTGGAGTAGCTGCCAAGGTCTGGGGACAACTGGCCCAGACATATAAGACAGACTTGATTAATCAAGGTATGGTTGTTGTTGCCGATGAGTTATTAAAGCTCTTTGTAGGAAGCACTTCAACTTTAGAAGCACAGGCATTAGATAAATTTGTGAAGAATAGATGTTGTGATCTAACCTTCTTACAGAAATACAAAGAAGAGCAGTTCACCAACTTCAACCTCTCTGGCCAAGCCATGAGTGAGGAACTTGGCAAAGGATTCCTAAGATCCTTTGATCAAGTTGGTGAGCTATACTACACCAAGTTCCTGGAACGACTGCGTGACCTCAACAAAGGATGGCCAGCAGTCACGATAATTGAGCTCTATGAATTCATAGATGACCTCAATAAAAAGATTATGGATGCTGATGAAGAACGAACAGTCATACGATCAGTCAAACCAGCAATCAGAACTGCAGTCCAAAAAACTGCACAGAAAAAGAAAGGCTATGGATGTGACCCTGTCAGCCAGCTTCACCAAATAGATCGCACCAAGCGATTAAAGAAAAAGAAGAAGTTCGAGAAACGAACAGTCTGTGAAAGCTGTCAGAAGCCTGAGAAGAAGAAATGCAAAGGATTCTTCAAGAAAAGAAAGACATTTCCAAAGTCTTTCAAGAAAGGTCACAAGCCTGTTTGCTACATCTGTAAAGGCCCGCATTATGCAAATAAGTGCCCAGATCGCGGGAAAGATAAAAGTAAGAAGAAGATTCATCTGATGCAGGAAATCCTGAGCGAAGCCGAAGAAGAATATTTCTTCTTCAATGAAGAAGCGTCTGAATCAAATTCAGATTGTATTCACTTCCATTCATTAGAAGAATTTGAAGAAGAAAGTTCTGCCACTAATGAAGCAGAACCAAAAGACGAGTTGGATCTTGAGGTCGACTTCCTGAGAAGCAACATGATGCGGCATAAAGGAAGATATCTTCGACCAGCAGATATACTCAAAGAACAGGAGGCTGAAAAGCAAGCCCTCCTCCAACTCATCCAGCAAAGAGGAAGCTTAGATGGCTACCATGTCTGGAAAGATCGCAACCAAATGATTGACGATCTTGAGAAACAAATCTTCCAGACTAGAGCTAGGATCGAGCATGACGAAGAAAAGAAAGCTCGACACCTGCAGGAAATCAAGCAGGATGACATGGAGCATCTCGAAAGAGATACCCAAAGCTTCTCTCTCCGAGAAACTTCTACTCAAAGTAGAAGAGCTTGGCAACACCAGCGGATCTTGCTCCTACAAAAGGTCTTAAACGAAGTTGCAGAAGAATTACAGAAGTTACAGCAGGAAGAGATTAAAGACCAGCAAGAAGCCGCCAAGCAAGAGGAATCCGCTCTTGATTCCTATTTGTATACCAGCAGTCAAAAAAGTGAACCTAGTAGCAGTTCACGGAATATCTTCAGCTCCTTTACCCCCTCAGCCCGTGCTGAAGCCTATCGCCAGCAGAGACACAATTTCGGGAGAGGAGCGCCACCAACATGGGAAACCCTCAACATGGCCACCAGAGCCTCTGGAGTCCATATTGAAGAAATCAATATTGAAGAAGAATTTGAAGCACTAAGGCAAAAGTATTCGCCTGAAATGGCAGAAGCCATTCTCTCTGAGATCTCAAGCCCCACAGGCTCCGAGAAAGCCCAATTCTTCAGCCACATGACCAAGGGATACGAAAGTCCGGTAAGCGACTTTACTATTCACTATAAAGGGATTAAACCCTATCATCTAAAGGTCTTGTCAGATACTGGCGCAAATCTGAATATAGCCAGGTATAACTGTTTCCCTGCTAACCAATGGGTGCCTACCAAAAAAAAGATCAGTTTTGGGGGACATGATGGATATTCCTTCTAGAGCGCTTGGGCACCAATCTAGTTCCCTGACGATACTGAACACCATCTCCGGTTTATTCATACCGAGTTGCCCGACTGTGACGCAGCAATAGGAATGCCAGCAATGCATTCATGGAGTCCTATAAGGTTTAACCGTAACCATTTTTGCTTTGGTTTAACTAACCAGTTTCCTCTACTCAGAGACTTTCTTCCTTCGACAACGGAACATCCAAATGTTCCCGTACCTGAAATTTTCCAGAAAAAGAAGAAAGGAAATTATTCTTAGATCGCCCGAGAACTCGAGAGTCATGAAGGTGATCTCACAGAAGTGAGGAAACTGTATGAAGAACATATTTTCAGTAAGGACCTGAAGAAGATGCAGAGAAATTTCGTCTGTAAACTTCCCCTGAAGAAGGACGAAGATGGACAATTCATCGAGCCTAAAAGCCGAGTGAATTGCTTCCAAATGAACAAGGATGACAGATCCTTATGTGAACAGGAAATCCAGAAACTTTTGGATATGGATCTCATCGAGCCAAGTACCTCACCATACAGCTGCCATGCCATGTATGTTCGGAAAACCGATGAAGAAGGTAAAACACTCAAAGAACGAAGGTTAGTAGTTAACTATAAACCCTTAAATAAATGTCTGGAATCAAACTAGCATCCCTTGCCTTCTAAAGATTTCATTTGGCATAACATTCAAGGAACTTTGTTTTATTCTAAGTTTGATTTAAAGAAAGGTTTTTGGCAGATTAGTATTCATCCATCTGACAGGTATAACACGGCTTTCAGCGTCCCCCAAGGGTTTTAACAGTGGAAGGTTCTTCCCTTCGGAATCAAAACCGCACCTTCAATCTTCCAAGGATTTATGGATTTTGTTTTCCATAAATATCATAAAGAGATTATTGTATACATTGATGATATTTTGGTTTTCAGTAAATGTGTCAGAAGCCATCTAAGGAGTCTGCGAACTCTGTATGAGCTCTGTAAAACCAATGGCCTAGTTTTAAATCTAGACAAATATCATATGTTAGTTAAGGAAATAATCTTCTTAGGTGTTAGGTTATTAGAGGATGGACGCATGCAAGTGCAGGACCATATATTAACCCGTATCTTTACAGTTAAGGTCAACAATGAGAATACTCTGCGAAGATTTCTCGGCCTTATCAACTATGTCGCTGCACATTATCCACACATTGCAAAGGATCGCAGAGCCCTTTGTCACCTGCTCCGAAAAGACAAACCAAGATGGGAGCAGAAGCACTTTGATGCAATCAATCGCATCAAAGATCGTTGTAACAAACTGCCTACACTGCGACTTCCAGGAAGCGGATATAAAATTATCCAGACTGATGCATCAGAAGAATGTTGGGGAGCTGTTCTGTTAGAACAAAATGATAATGGAATTGAAGAACCAGTTCGATATGCCTCTGGCACATTCACCGGAGCCGAATGCAACTACCATTCAACTCACAAGGAACTGTTAGCAATAGTTAAAGCATTTGAGCATTTCATGATGTTTGTTGCTGACAAACGTTTTCTTCTCAAGTCTGATCTCCAACACATTCAAGGATTCCTGCGCGCAAACACCAAGGACAAAGTCAAGCGTAACCGCTTAATAAGGTGGGCAGAATTTATCTCTGGGTTCGATTACAAAATCGAACACATCAAAGGCAAGCACAACTACCTTGCCGATTACCTCAGCAGAGAGTTTCACGAAAAAGGTGAAGATGGCGTTCAAATATTCGACCCGCCATTACTACACTAATCTCTTTGAGAACAACCTCGTAGCAACCAGAGAATGGTCTTGAAATAACTATCTCAGTTGCAAAGCTCATCTCCAGGAAGAAGGTTTCATTCGTTGTTTGCCCCCTTCTTTCCTCTCAAACAGTCATTAGTACAGAGATCCTTTACCAGAGGATGTTCACGAAGAATTCATCCCAGCTCCTTGGGATACCACCTGGCAAGCACCACATGAACCATCCAAATACGCCGTCGGTACATCTTCCTACCATTGGGTGACAAAAAGCCTGCCACTAACAATGAGAGGGTATCTTCATGGACCTTCCTCATCCGGACCACATTCATCCACCAACTACCACGGTAACATGTTCAGACTCTGGTTCTCTAATCCCGATCCAATGGATCCTGCCAACCGATACATTGTTGACACCTATGGTCCCCAAGGTGTGTACCTCAATATGCCCTTGTACCAACGCATAACCCATATCGTCAGTCGGCGCGTCCCCACATGGCTATGGACGAGACATTCCACCGACAGCCACCTTATCCCTGATCCAAACAATCCAGGTGGCACGATAAGACAATGGCGGCAGCTAACACTTGAATACCTGTGCTGGTGGGGTCAGCTGGACCCTCCTTATTGGTCCACACATCAACCTCAACTGACTGATGAGCAGCTCACCGACCTTCTCGGCGAAGACCCAGAAGACTACTACAAGCACTAATGATGAAGTGTGTTCATCATAGCTTTTACTTTACTTTTTCTTTATTAAAGTAAAGGTGAGAAGGACACTCACTCTGTAAACCCGTGAACGTACTACCGAAAGTGTGCGTACGAGATACCAGTCTCGTGACTAAAACTGGGACCACCATAAAGAATTTTGGTTGTAAAGTCTCCACTCACGGATAGTGGGTCCCTTATCCGTTTGTCAGTCCGCTTTTCTAGCTCACTCCAATTGCATGTGGATACGGAAAAGTTTTGTTAGGTGAATCATGTCTCGTTCACGCACTAACCCTTAAGGCGGCGCTACGGATTGATTCCTATCCGCGTGTCACTTTTTCCTTAACGGAACTCAAAACTTATACATCGAGTAGGTAAAAGTGTTGCTCTCATGGAAACAGTCTCTTCCTATAAGAGGACCTGAGAGATGCCTATCTCACAACAATTCAGAGCGAGTGAAGCCATACGTCTAAGTTTAGTTTCTTTAGCAAGTTTGTGTCCTTAGTTATTACGTTGTAAATTTTCCACGTGTAATAAACATCCGCGATTGGATCCTCCACTTTGGAACCTCCAATCAAGGTAATTTGGTATTAGAGCCAAATTGCTAAACCCTAAACCCTAAACCCTAAACCCTAAAACCGTAAACCCTAAAACCCTAAAACCCTTAACCCTAAACCCTAAACCCTAAAACCTAAAACCCTAAACCCTAAACCCTAAACCCTAAACCCTAAACCCTAAAACCTAAACCCTAAAACCCTAAACCCTAAACCCTAAACTGCGATCAATCAATCAAAGGTCGTTTTAAGAAACTGCCTACACTGCGACTTCCAGGAAATGGATATAAAATTATCCAGACTGATGCATCTGACGAATGTTGGGGAGCTGTTCTGTTGGAACAAAACGAAAATGGAGTTGAAGAAACAGTCCGATATGCCTCTGGCACTTTCACCGAAGCCGAATGCAACTACCATTCAACTCACAAGGAATTATTAGCAATAGTTAAAGAATTTGAACATTTTATGATGTTTGTTGCTGATAAAAGTTTTCTTGTCAGATCTGATCTCCAACACATCCAAGGATTCCTGCGCGCAAACACCAAAGACAAAGTCAAGCGTAACCGCTTACTGCGATGGGTAGAATTCATCTCCGGGTTCGATTACGAGATCGATCATATCAAAGGCAAGCACAACTACCTTGCCGACTATCTCAGCAAAGAGTTTCACAAAAAAGGTGAAGATGGCGTTCGAATACTCGACCCGCCATTACTACACTAATCTCTTTCAGAACAACCTCGTAGCAACCAGAGAATGGTCTCAGCAAAATTATCTCAGCTGCAAAGCTTTTCTTCAGGAAGAAGGATTCATTCGATGTCAGCCTCCTTCCTTTCTCCCAAATAGTCATCAGTATAGAGATCCATTACCAGAGGATGTTCACGAAGAATTCATCCCTGCCCCTTGGGATACCACCTAGCAAACACCACATGAACCATCCAGATATGCCGCTGGTACATCTTCCTACCATTGGGTGACAGAAAGTCTGCCACTGACAATGAGAGGGTATCTTCATGGTCCTTCCTCATCTGGACCGCATTCATCCACCGATTACCACAGTAATATGTTCAGACTCTGGTTCACCAACCCAGATCCAATGGATCTAGCCAACCGGTACATTATCGACACCTATGGACCCCAAGGTGTGTACCTCAATATGCCTTTGTACCAACGCATAGCCCATATTGTCAACCGACGCGTCCCCACATGGCTATGGACAAGACATTCCACTGATAGCCACCTTATCCCTGATCCAAACAATCCAAGCGGCACGATTAGATAGTGGCGGCAACTAACACTCGAGTACCTATGCTAGTGGGATCAGCTGGACCCTCCTTATTGGTCCACACATCAACCTCAATTGACTGATGAGCAGCTCACCGACCTTCTTGGTGAAGACCCCGAGGATTACTACGAGCACTAATGATGAAGTGTGTTCATCATAGTTTTTACTTTACTTTTCCTTTATTAAAGTAAAGGTGAGAAGGACACTCACTCTGTAAACCCGTGAACGCACTACCGAAAGTGTGCGTACGAGATACCAATCTCGTGACTAAAACTGGGACCACCATAAAGACTTTTGGTTGTAAAGTCTCCACTCACGGATAGTGGGTCCCTTATCCGTTTGTCGGTCCGCTTTTCTAGCTAACTCCACTTGCATGTGGATACGGAAAAGTTTTGTCGGTCGAATCATATCTCGTTCACGCACTAACCCCTAAGGCGGTGCTACGGATTGATTCCTATCCGCGTGTCACTTTTTCCTTGACGGAACTCAAAAGTCTCTTCCTATAAGAGGACCTGAGAGACTCCTATCTCAAAACACAAAATCAGAGTGAATGAAGTCATAGGTCTAAGTTTAGTTTCTTTAGCAAGTTTGAGTCCTTAGTTTTGTTTTGTAAATTTCCGCATGTATTAACCCCCGCAATTGGATCTTCCACTTTGGAACCCCCAATCAGGCTAATTTGGTATCAGAGCCAAATTGCTAAACCCTAAACCCTGTTTAGGCTATTTTTTCGTCCTCTTCCCCGACCTTCCGCCCCTTCCAGTTCTTCCCTCCTTTCCTCCGTCCCGTCCGCCCTCCCCAGTGGTATTGGGGTGTGTGTGTTATTCACTGTAAATGGCCTCTGAATCAGGCTTATCAAATGAATGCCAGTGGTGCTTATTTCTATTGAGCTTCTTCTGTGTTATGATTCTCATTGCTCTCTATGTATACTTTCAATATAAATCTTAAGTTAAGAATTGGTATCAAACACTGCTATTCTTGCACATTAGGGATCTGGTTAGAACTCCGACTTTGTCAGTCTCACGCGCCGCAACCTACCTCGACGGAACTGTATCTGTTCTTTGCTACGTCAGATTCTTGCTGCAGCATTTTTGCTCGATCGGCCCAAGCTTTAAGTCGTAACAGCCGACGGACAGGCGACATAAATTGACGTGTGCTCATGGGTAAACAGAGTAACCTGACTCGCAGCCTGCTTATAGCCAGCCTCACAACTCCTGAGACAAAATGGAAGCACAGCGTGACCAGCAACAAGTGGATCTTCAACCTCCCGCTGAAAGTGTAAGTCTCGCAGATCTCAATACTGATTTTTATGAAAGACGTTCTGTTTATGACGATAGAGAGGATGAGGCTAGCTCATCAGGAAGATTGTATGTTGCACCACCCACATCTTGTTTCCAGCTAAAAGGGAAACCTTGGGAAGAAGTTTATGCAGACTTAAGTAAATGGTCGTATAAGTTTAAGAAAGTCTGTCAGCTAATTGAAAGACAAATCCCTGTCTCCTTAGAAAAGGAAGACTTTATCCAACTGTTCACTGACGAACAGATCAAGAAAATGAAGGATTCCGCCTTAAAAGGTGGATATCAGTATATTCATTTAGGTTATGTTTTGAGTGGCATTGAAGCCCACTATAGAGTCGGTATTAAATCTTTTGCCTACTGTACATTGTTAGATGCTAGGCATAATAGATATGAAGATATGCTATTAGGAGGAGCCTCTGGTTGTGTCGGCTATGGTCCCGTCTAGTTTGACGTTGTGCCCAACTTCTCTGTCTCTCTCAGAGATGAAAATCTAAACCAACTGTTAAAATTCCAATTTCTTACAACAGGTTTAGATATGAAGAAGGGATCAATCCCTCATACCTTGCACTTCCTCATAGGTGCAAGATTCTTTAATACAACTGTTCCGGTCATGAGAGACCCCGGATCATTGCCTGGCAATGAAAAATATTCTGTTGTCTGGGAAACCCGAACAGATAAACAGCTAATAAAGCTAAAGGCACCAAAGATAGTGCCACTAACCCAACTTCAAATTCTGAAGAATTGGGTAGTAAATTACAAGAGCCTAGTTGAGAAACCTCAGCCAAAGGCCTTGGAACAGATCACCCGGATCAGAGAAAAAGACGGCAAAGCCTATGTGGAATTCTCTGATGATGATGAGGAGACCTTCAACCCCGGAACAGGAACTCTGTCACATTCCTCAAGTTCCGCGAGCTTCATGGGACCTAGGACCAGTTTTCGCAAACCTAGCCCATTTGAAGAATCTAGTCTAGAGAAAGGGCCCTATCAGGAACAACCATACAGGCCCAATCCAATAGATCCACGGTATCTTGGAAAAGATACTCAATGTCGAAAACCGTGGAGTGAGAAAACCATTAACCATCTTCCTAACTGTACCTGTCACGTGTTATTAAACGCCAAGAGGAGAACAATCTCCAGAAAGGGTCAAACCGTACCAGCACCTCCAGCAAAGACAAAGCTCGTCTGCTCACATCCAGACTGTGAAGCCGATGAATATGGTGTCATCACTTGCAAAAATTGCAAGTACTACTGGCACGAAAGGTATGGACCAAATGATGAAGGTTCAGGCTACCACAGCAACATGATGAGTGGTAGAACGATGCAGTATTCTACTGCACCAGAAGAAGATGAAGACAAAGAGATCGATGTTCAAGTCATCATCTCAGGAGGTATGCAAAGAATGCATACACATGAAGGAGTTCTCCCTCCATTTAGGGACTTCTTCAAATATGATCAGAAAGGAGACCGATGGATCCAATATTGGCCTCAACGTATCAGCGATGTCAACGTTGATATAACTGCAAATGAAAAGTTGCAGAACTAGAACAACCTATGTACTAGGAAAGCGGCGCTTCTGGAAAAAGATGCTCGTGCACAGGTCCTGAAAGAAGCGATTCAGAATAAACTGAATCATGAAGAGAACAAGCAAATGTTCCATGACTTGCAAGCCAAGCTGGCCCAATTTTCTGCTAAATATAAAGTGTTTGTTACTAATGAAATTAATTCTTTGAAAACAGACTACAACACTTTGAAGACTGACTTGAACAGCTGGATGAACCAGCAACAGAACACTCTGAAAGCAGTCCAGAATGTAGCAGAAAAGATCAAGCAAACCCAACAGGGTTTGATCAATGTCGCAGTCAAACATAAGATTCGACTAGAAGAAAATAGCACCAGCCTGGCATATCTGACCACGAAGGCTGCAAAAGCAGAAGCTCGACTACAACAGATCGAGACCAACGTTCTCATCTCAGAGAATGAGATAATGAAGATCCAGCCGATCCATGACGTCCAGGAAGATCTGAGAAACACCACAGAACAAGTAGTTGATCACACTGAACGGCTAGCTGAAAGACTGGATAATCTCCAGTTCAATTCTTTTGGATCACAAGCCACAAGTAGTCAAGGGAGCACAACCAGGACCGCCACCAGAAGACGGCCCTTAGGTCAAACCATCGCTCAAGAAATTGAAGAGCGAGGAAGGCAGTTCAGCTTTGCTAAAACTGCAAAAGATGAGGTCTTCAACCCAGCCAAAGGCATATTCGAGAAGAAGACCAGCAACATGGCCAAAATTCCAAGGGCCACCGGAACAGCACAACCAGACCCATTCTTGGGAAATCTGAAATCCCAAGGTACTCTACTTCCACCATGGTCACAGATGGAGACTTATGCACCCCACAAAAACAAAGCCATGATCGAAGCACTTTCTGGATGGGTCGAGAATCAGTGTGCAGCCACACCTCAACGAGATCCAGCAGAGATCATCGAATCCGCCCTCAACGGATTCACTGGTGTAGCCGCCAAAGTCTGGGGACAGCTAGCCCAGACATACAAGACTGACTTGATTAATCAAGGTATGGCCGCTATTGCCAGAGAAATATTAAAGCTCTTTGTAGGAAGTACTTCAACTTTAGAAGCACAAGCATTAGATAAATTTGTAAAGAATAGATGTTGTGATCTAAGCTTCTTACAAAAATATAAAAAAGAGCAGTTCACCAACTTCAACCTCTCTGGCCAAGCCATGAGTGAGGAACTTGGCAAAGGATTCTTAAGATCCTTTGATCAAGTTGGTGAACTATACTACACCAAGTTCCTAGAACGACTGCATGATCTTAATAAAGGATGGCCAGCCGTCACAATAATTGAGCTCTACGAATTCATAGATGATCTCAATAAAAAGATTTTGGATGCTGATGAAGAACATACAGTTATACGATCAGTCAAGCCAGCAATCAGAACTGCAGTTCAAAAGACTGCACAGAAAAAGAAAGGCTATGGATGTGACCCTGTCAGCCAGCTTCATCAAATAGATCGCACCTCGCGATTAAAGAAAAAGAAGAAGTTCAAAAAACGAACAGTCTGTGAAAGCTGTCAGAAACCTGAGAAGAAGAAACGCAAAGGATTCTTCAAGAAAAGAAAGACTTTTCCAAAGTCTTTCAAGAAAGGTCACAAGCCTACCTGTTACATCTGCAAAGGCCTGCATTATGCAAATAAGTGCCCAAATCGCGGGAAAGATAAAGGTAAAAAGAAGATTCATCTGATGCAGGAAATCCTGAGCGAAGCCGAAGAAGAATACTTCTTCTTCAACGAAGAAGCCTCTGAATCTGATTCAGAATGTATTCATTTCCACTCATCAGAAGGATCTGAAGAAGAAAGTTTTGCCACCGATGAAGCAGAACTCGAAGAAGAGTTGGACCTTGAGGTCGACTTCCTAAAAAGCAACATGATGCAGCATAAAGGAAGATATCTTCGACCAGAAGATTTACTCAAAGAACAGGAGGTCGAAAAGCAAGCCCTCCTCCAACTCATCCAAGAAAGAGGAAGCTTAGATGGCTATCATGTATGGAAAGATCGTAACTAGATGATCGACGATCTAGAAAAGCAAATCTTCCAGACCAAAGCCAGAATCGAGCACGACGAAGAAAAGAAAGCTCGACGCCTGCAAAAAATCCGGCAGGACGACATGGAGCGTCTCGAAAAAGACACTCAAAGCTTCTCTCTCCGAGATACTTCTACCCAGAGTAGGAGAGCTTGGCGACATCAGCGGATCTTGCTCCTACAAAAGGTCTTAAAGGAAGCTGCAGAAGAATTGCAGAAGCTGCAGCAAGAAGAAATCAAAGACCAGCAAGAGGCCGCCAAGCAAGACGAATCCGCTCTTGATTCCTACCTGTATACCAGCAGTCAAAAAAGGGAACCTAGCAGCAGTTCACGGAATATCTTCAGTTCCTTTACTCCCTCAGCCCGTGCTGAAGCCTATCGTCAGCAGAGACAAAACTTCGGGAGAGGAGCACCACCAACATGGGAAACCCTCAACATGGCCGCCAGAGCCTTTGGAGTCCACATTGAAGAAATCAATGTTGAGGAAGAATTTGAAGCAATCAGGCAGAAGTACACTCCTGAAATGGCAGAAGCCATTCTCTCTGAGATCTCAAGCCCCACAGGCTCTGAGAAGGCTCAATTCTTCAGCCATATGACCAAGGGATACGAAAGTCCGATAAGTGACTTTACTATTCACTATAAAGGGATTAAACCCTATCATCTAAAGGTCTTACTAGATACTGGCGCAAATTTGAATATAGCCAGGTATAATTGTTTCCCTGCTAATCAATGGGTGCCTACCAAAACAAAGATCAGTTTTGGAGGACACGATGGATATTCCTTCTGGAGCGCTTGGGCACCAATTCAATTTCCTGACGGTACTGAACACCATCTTCGATTTATTCATACCGAGCTGCCTGACTGCGATGCAGCAATAGGAATGCCTGCAATGCATTCATGGAGTCCTATAAGGTTTAATCGTAACCATGTTTGCTTTGGCTTAACTAACCAGTTTCCTCTACTCAGAGACTTTCTTCCTTCAACAACGGAACATCCAAATGTTCCAGTACCTGAAATTTTCCAGAAAAAGAAGAAAGGAAATTATTCCTGGATTGCCCGAGAACTTGAAAGTCATGAAGGCGATCTCACAGAGGTAAGGAAATTGTATGAAGAACATCTTTTCAACAAGGACCTGAAGAAGATGCAAAGGAACTTCGTCTGCAAACTTCCCCTGAAGAAAGACGAAGATGGAAAATTCCTCGAGCCCAAAACCCGAGCGAATTGTTTCCAGATGAACAAGGATGACAGATCCTTATGTGAACAAGAAATCCAGAAACTACTGGATATGGATCTGATCGAGCCAAGTACATCACCATACAGCTGCCATGCCATGTACGTTCGGAAAACTGATGAAGAAGGTAAGACACTGAAAGAAAGAAGGTTAGTAGTTAACTACAAACCCCTAAACAAATGCTTGGAATCAAACCAGCATCCGTTGCCTTCTAAAGATTTTATCTGGCATAATACCAAGGAACCTTGTTTTACTCTAAGTTTGATTTAACGAAAGGTTTCTTGCAGATTAGTATTCATCCATCTAACAGGTACAAGACGGCTTTCAGCGTCCCACAAGGGTTTTACCAGTGGAAGGTTCTTCCCTTCGAAATCAAAACCGCACCTTCAATCTTCCAAGGATTTATGGATTTTGTTTTCCATAAATATCATAAAGAGATTATTGTATACATTGATGATATTTTGGTTTTCAGTAAATGTGTCAAAAGCCATCTAAGGAGTCTGCGAACTCTGTATGAGCTCTGTAAAACCAATGGCCTAGTTTTAAATCCAGACAAATATCATATGTTAGTTAAGGAAATAATCTTCTTAGGTGTTAGGTTATTAGAGGATGGACGCATGCAAGTGCAAGATCATATATTAACCCGTATTTTCACAGTTAAGGTCCACAATGAGAATACTCTGCGAAGATTTATCGGCCTTATCAATTATGTCGCTGCACACTATCCACACATTGCAAAGGATCGCAGAGCCCTTTGTCATCTGCTCAGAAAAGACAAGCCAAAATGGGAGCAGAAGCACTTTGATGCAATCAATCGCATCAAAGGTCGTTGTAAGAAACTACCTACACTGCAACTTCCAGGAAATGGATATAAAATTATCCAGACTGATGCATCTGACGAATGTTGGGGAGCTATTTTGTTGGAACGAAATGAAAATGGAGTTGAAGAACCAGTCTGATATGCCTCTGGCACTTTCACCGGAGCCGAATGCAACTACCATTCAACTCACAAGGAATTATTAGCAATAGTTAAAGCATTTAAACATTTTATGATGTTTGTTGTTGATAAAAGTTTTCTTGTCAGATCTGATCTCCAACACATCCAAGGATTCCTACGCGCAGACACCAAAGACAAAGTCAAGCGTAACCGCTTACTATGGTGGGCAGAATTCATCTCCGGGTTCGATTACGAGATCGAACATATCAAAGGCAAGCACAACTACCTTGCCGACTATCTTAGCAGAGAGTTTCACGAAAAAGGTGAAGATGGCGTTCGAATACTCGACCCGCCATTACTACACTAATCTCTTTCAGAACAACCTCGAAGCAACCAGAGAATGGTCTCGACAAAATTATCTCAGCTGCAAAGCTTTTCTTCAGGAAGAAGGATTCATTCGATGTCAGCCTCCTTCCTTTCTCCCAAACAGTCATCAGTATAGAGATCCATTACCAGAGGATGTTCACGAAGAATTCATCCCTGCCCCTTGGGATACCACCTAGCAAACACCACGTGAACCATCCAGATATGCCGCTGGTACATCTTCCTACCATTGGGTGACAGAAAGCCTGCCACTGACAATGAGAGGGTATCTTCATGGTCCTTCCTCATCTGGACCGCATTCATCCATTGATTACCACGGCAATATGTTCAGACTCTGGTTCACCAACCCAGATCCAATGGATCCAGCCAACCGGTACATTATCGACACCTATGGACCCCACGGTGTGTACCTCAATATGCCTTTGTACCAACGCATAGCCCATATTGTCAACCGATGCGTCCCCACATGGCTATGGACAAGACATTCCACTGATAGCCACCTTATCCCTGATCCAAACAATCCAGGCGGCACGATTAGATAGTGGCGGTAACTAACACTTGAGTACCTGTGCTGGTGGGATCAGCTGGACCCTCCTTATTGGTCCACACATCAACCTCAATTGACTGATGAGCAGCTCACTGACCTTCTTGGTGAAGACCCCGAGGATTACTACGAGCACTAATGATGAAGTGTGTTCATCATAGTTTTTACTTTACTTTTCCTTTATTAAAGTAAAGGTGAGAAGGACACTCACTGTGTAAACCCGTGAACGCACTACCGAAAGTGTGCGTACGAGATATCAGTCTCGTGACTAAAACTGGGACCACCATAAAGACTTTTGGTTGTAAAGTCTCCACTCACGGATAGTGGGTCCCTTATCCATTTGTCGATCCGCTTTTCTAGCTAACTCCACTTGCATGTGGATACGAATAAGTTTTGTCGGTCGAATCATATCTCGTTCACACACTAACCCCTAAGGCGGTGCTATGGATTGATTCCTGTCCGCGTGTCACTTTTTCCTTAACGGAACTCAAAAATCATCCACTGAGTAGGTAAAAGTGTTGCTCTCATGGAAAAAGTCTCTTCCTATAAGAGGACCTGAGAGATGCCTATCTCAAAACACAAAATCAGAGTGAGTGAAGTCATAGGTCTAAGTTTGGTTTCTTTAGCAAGTTTGAGTCCTTAGTTTTGATTTGTAAATTTCTGCATGTATTAACCCCCGCGATTGGATCTTCCACTTTGGAACCCCCAATCAGGCTAATTTGGTATCACAGCCAAAACCCTAAAACCCTAAAACCCTAACCCTAAACCCTAAACCCCAAAACCCTAAAACCCTAAACCCTAAACCTAAAATCCTAAAACCCCTAAAACCTAAAAAAACCTAAACCCTAAACCCCTAAAACCCTAAAACCCTAAACCCTAAACCTTAAAGCCTAAACCCTAAACCCCTAAACCCCTAAAACCCTACCTACCCTAAACCACAAAACCTAAACCTAAACCCAAAACCCAAACCCTAAAACCCTAAAACCCCCCCTAAACCCCTCCTAACCCTAAACCTAAACCCTAAACCCCTAAAGCCCCCTAAACCCTAAACCTAAACCCCTAAACCCTAAACCCTAAACCCTAAACCAGCCACGCCCTCAAACTGCTAGGTAGCATACCCCAATTGATTTTCGTTGCCCTAATAGACATGTTTTGTTGTTCGACACTTTTAACTACTCTTTCCATATCAACATATGTCCACTGCCTAATGGGTACAAGTGGGGGCAGTTGCACAGCAGGTTGAACATCTGGCTTAACATTTGGTTCGACTTCAAATGTGTTGGTGGCTTTATCTGCAAAGTCAAGAACATCTTGTTGGTTGGGAATCGCATGCACTTCCTCAACAGACTCTGGTTCAATGAAGTGCACCCCACAAGTGACTCTAGTTGGTGCCATGATTTTCCACTTAACCTGCGTGAACAATAAATATAGCATAACTTGTTAGTTCAAAGCATAAATATGAGTTTGAAAATCCAAAAAATAAACAAGCATGATCATAGAAGGTTTTAGGACTCCACCCTTACATTCAGGCTATGCATGTACATCTACAAACAAATTCATGTAATCTTGGGTTTTACTTTTTTAAATCAAATAGTGCATAGTTTATGCTTTAAAATCTATATATGTGTATGTATATATGTGCATGTACATAAACAACTATATATTTATGTATGCATGTGTATGTATTAATAAGTATACATATTTAAATGTATATATATGTTTGTGTTTGTATATATATATACACACACATATATATCTATTTCATTCACAATCTATGTATTCTGAAATAAAACTGGCAATGTTCTATTTGATTCACATTCTATGTAATGATTTCGTAGTATACCTAAAAGAAAATTATTACAATGAAACCCTCGATGCCATACAAATAAATGATTGTAAAACACAACAAAATGCAAAATAACCCTTGATGCCAACTTAAACCCATTATTGAACATACAAAATTGTAAATATATATAATCTGATATACATATATTTCTACATTTTGTTCATATATTTAATCTAAAAATTATATATATATAATCTAATAAAACCCTATACCCCCAACACCCTATCCTGTTTGATATGATGAGAATATATCATTGTTTGCAAATTATAATTACTGGAAAAAAAAAAAGCTCTACCCAAATAAGTGGAAAAAAATAAATTAACCTATATCATTGTGTGCAAAATATAAGGGGAAAGAATAGGTAGAGGTTTCCTAAAACCAGGAGAATTTGCATGATGTGAAATCCTAAAACCGTTCAATAAATTTGGACAAAAACTATATACCCATTAAATTTCATGATTATTAACAAGGGATTCAGAATATAACTGTGATATGATTAAAAAATGGGTAAAATTTTATTAAGGATAATGGTGTTGTTATTATCTTTGATGTATGATGAATGCAAGTGATAAAAATGTAACTGTGATATGATTAAATAATGGATAATGTTAATTTGAACAATTGATTGAAAACAGAATAATTTGTATGCTTGGAAATAATGTGAACACTGACCTCCATAAATATAAAACAATATATTGAATATAAAACAATATATTGATAAATAAAAACATGAATTTAAGTATTTATGGGTGTACCAACCTAGATAAGCTCCCTTTTAAAAGGAATGTGCAGAGGTTGCCTCAGTAAGCTCTGAATTTTGCAAAAGATATTTAGAGAAAACATAGAAGAATTCGTAATGAAAATGACCCTATAAATTCCCTCTTATAAAATCATTTGAATGTGTAAATTGAATGCATTAAATTGTCGTGGTTGATTTTCAAATTTGAATTTTTCATGGGAAACGATCTGTCATTTCATTTTGCAGTGGTCATTTATGCCTGAGTTCTCCGTGGCTTTTAGGAAATCAATTTTGTATTTGGTTTAATTCACAAAATAAGTGGTTTGCATAAATTCAATCATATATATGAATTATAATATGTTTTTTGGTTTATTGGGGAGTCTTACACCATTAACTTTGTGTGCACTTACCAAAAGTAGATGGAGTTAATGCATGAAGATGTGATAGGAAGTGTGGGTGAATGTGCAATTGATAGCTCATAAAGCAAATCAATGTTTTATATTATGTCACAATGTGCACCATTAATTGTTCATAATGTTTTATATTATGTAAATACAATATATTTGAAGTTTTGAGCCACTTGCATAGAGTGGTAATTGTAAACATAAATGTATTTTAATTAATGCAAAAATGACTTTATTTTGTACAACTTGTTTTGTGTTGAAAACATATATGTACCAATAGATGTTTATATTTGTTTTTTTTCTTTGGTTAGCTACACATTTAGTAGTGAACATATAGTGGTGTAATTTGTAAATTTTTATTGGCATAATTAAACAATATAATGACTAAAATATAAACGGTTATTGAAAGGTTAGATGAGCATGGAATAAATTGCAATTGAATCATGAACGACAATTGACACATGTCCCCTATATCTCATCAAAATATCCACCCGACTATCATTGCTTAGTTTTCTGAAGCAATGATTTATACTTTTAATTGATTGCATAGTTAATTGACACAAATTTTATCTATTACAAATACATACATAGGTACTTTCAATAATTCAATCACTTCGGAAAACATGGATAGAGAAGCCACGGCTAGTAACATGGATACAATAACAGCATAGAGCTGTGGAACTGCAAATTATTTATATATATTATATATATAAGCACTAAGTTTAAAAAATTTATGAAAAGTCAGGTCTCTGCGGCTTGGCTTCTGAAGGCATCGAAATATACTTGGCAGTAATCATCGGTGAGCCTGTGACGGGTATTACAGAGATACCTGTGTATGAAGTCAGGTCTCTACGGCTTGGCTTCTGAAGGCATCGAAAATTACTTGGCAGTAATCATCGGTGAACCTGTGACGGGTATTACAGGGATACCTGTGTATGCAGTCGTTCCATACGTTGAAAATCATCTCACCCGGATGGCTTTCTCTCATGACTTCCCACACAGCAGTGTTGCACTTAAACCCCGAGCCCAAGGCAATCTGCAGAAGGCGATGTCCGGCCTTGAAGCGTCCTTTGGCTTCCATGTAAGCCACCTCGTACCAGAGGCCGCTGGTGGAAGTGTTCCCAAAGCGATGGAGCGCCATGCGTGAGGGCTCCAGATCGAAGTCGGCGAGCTTTAGACTCTTCCCCATCCCGTTCACCACTGCCCTCCCCCCCGGGTGGATGCAGAAATGCTGGAACGCCAGCCTGAAATTTGGAATATAAGGCTCCAAGTTCATCTTAAAAAGATTGATGCACAGCGTGTTGAAAGCGTAGTAGAGCATCTCCCTCAGCGGAAGAACTTTGGGGCCGAGGGTAGCCAGGTTCCTCTTCACAGCGTTTGAGGCCACCTGAATGAGCGAAGGGCGGAGGGAGATCCCGTAGAAACCGTCGGCGTCTTCTTTCCCAATTACGCACCCGTACGACTCGTCGTCCGCGGCCACGGTTGTCCGGACGACGTGCAGGAGCCTCATTTTCGCCCGCTCCGCTTCGCGAGGCTTGTTGGAAAGAAGCACCGCATTACCCCCAACTCTGAAAAGGCAGTTGGTGAGCATCATGGACTTATCGCTTCCCGGATAATTGGCATTGAGGGTTATACACTCCGTGCCCACAACCAGAGCGTACGAGTCTGGGTAGAGGCGGAAGAGATCCTTGGCCATGTCGAGGCCGATGACGTTTGCGCTGCACCCCATACCAGAGATGTTGAAGGTCTTGACGCTCTCCTTCATATTGTAGTGGTGGACGATCCAGGACGCGTGCGAGGGAGCCGGGGTGAAGGTCGACACGGTCACGATCAGAATGTCGATCTGCTGCGGATGGAGACGCGTTTTGGCGAACAGGTCATCGAGTACGGCCGCGAAGCACTCGCGCATCTCCAACCGCGCCTCGGCTAGCGTTGCCTTCCCCTTCTCGTTGAAGAGGAAGCGGGAGGCAGCCGTCTCCTCCCCCAACCCAGACCGCAGGAACACCTTCCATTGCAACTCCAGATGTTCCGCCACCGGCGGCTGGTATTTACAAGAAAAATATATGCTCGTCTCCGCGTTCATCTTTCGATCATCCGGCACTCCGTAGCAGCTGTAGTCCACCAGGTAACATTCGCGCTGCCTCCACTTCTTCCCCAGATACAACGTCCATGCAACCACTACGCAACCCACCAAAACACTCTCTGCAGCTCTTCTCACAAAAAGGGAATGATCTCCCACGGCAAAATCATACACTTTCCATACCTTATCTTTCGAAATATAAGCTCCCACCAGTGAGACATACAGAAGGCCGATGATTGAGGCACAATTTCCTGCCATCTTGAAGGTATGAAGATCTCTGTATCTCCTCAGAAGCCTGTTAGCACCAACGGAGCAAGTTCTACTTGTAGGTTACACAATTAAATTTCTCATTAATTGTCAGGACGACGGCGTAGCCTGCTGATGCAATTGCCCTCTGGGCACTCTGTTTTATCCAAATTTACTTCATCCTGCCAATTAAATGGTACGAAAGTTCAACTGCACTTTTTATTGTGACGTTGAATTTCACCAACCCCGATCTGAAAACAACGCAAGTGTTAAAAGCTTTAATAAAGCACTCCTGCATTACCTACTCTGACCCTTCTGATTTTTATTAAAAAAACCAGTTTGAAATTGTACCGTAAGTCATATTAAAAAAAGCATGTTTATATACAATGCACAATACTCGTTAAATTTATTTCCGAAGGAGCATCGAGAGAAAGTCGATGGACCTGTTTTAACGCATCGGTTATATGTGGGCTTGTTAGAGCTCTAGATTCTTCCAACCTTTCACCCGATACACATTAAGCCGAATAATTGCCAAACTTACGCAAATTTCCTGTCAGACAAACTGTACGGGACGGTGCACATGCACTCCGAGCTCTATGGAACTCATTCCAAGCTCTTGCCCATAATTCGTCTCGCTTCACCAGCCAAAGAATCGACAAAATATTTTTCAATGCACCTCTTAAATTTTCCGTGTCAGATATAGGTTCTTTGATTATTAATGTTTCACCAAAAACTCTGAAGCACGCTTACAGAATATATTTCCAATCAAGAAAATCATTCGAAGGAATTTAGGAACTCAACAGCAGCTGTGAATAGCTCCAAAATCTAGCTCTAATTACAAATCTGCGACATTTATTAGACTTTATTACAAATCTACTACATCTATCAATATTTATTTTTGTGAAATTAACGTGTTTTCTTAAAAAAGGAATTGTAATAACTTCAATATTCTTGTAATCTTCTTTTTCAGCTTGATCTAGTAAATAAATATTTTATTAAATAATATATTATATCAATTAATAGGTTAATTATATTATATTTTGTATCTAAATACTAAACGCTAATAGTAGAAACATATCATATTCATATAAAAGGTAATAACACTTCATACAATGAATGGTGCTCATAATAATGTACTTGACATGTGTTGATAAGATATAGAGAGTTGTGCAACACCACATATATAATTTGAATCATTTCTAGATCTATATATTTATTACGCCGAGAGGCGTATTCAGTTGTAGAAGGAAGAATGTTTCTATGTAAACATTAACTCTTTTTCTTTATTTTTGACAGCCTCCTGGTTGTCACGGTGATAGTTACATTCGCTGGACGGGAAGGCCTAAGTAACTGAAAGTAATGGCAAATTAATGACAAGCGGTTCCACTACCTTGCATGTGAACCGTTACAAAACATCGTGTATGGATTGATATTAATATTTCTCCTAAATATGGCGATTGATATTCATTAAGAATCCAATAATGTGCTATGAGTAACGTCTGCAATTAAAGAAATATCAATATATTGATGCATTTCTATCGCCCATTTCTCAAATCCATAAATTTGTGAGCAACAACAATTTCTAGACCTGCGTAGTAACATTTAAAGTTTCTAGAGTTGCGTAGGAACGTTGGAGATCAGAGGAGCCTCACAAGCCACTGCTTCTTTGCACAGGTAATCCTGGTTCTGTTTGCCTTGATTTGGTCTTATGTGATGTGCAGGCATGCTGTAATGGGAATATGGATATACATTCACTTTATAGATCTGCGCATAAAAGGAAACTTTGATTCATCCATTTGGGGTTGCCAAGGTGTCTTCTTCATCGCATCTGCTATGGATTTTGGCTCCATAGATCCCAAGGTGAAGACTCCATCATAGTTTGATTAAGTTGTATATGCTTAATATTATTAGTTGGGTTTTTCCTTCTGTATTTGCATGTAATTTACCTCTCTATGACTGTGAAGTGGATGTTGTTTGAAATTTCTTCAGATTTCTGCTCTGGTGAATTGGAATTTCTATTATGTTTCCAGCGATCTTGATTGCATGTAAAAGAAAATGATCTATTATTATTTCTTTTTGTTCTTTTCAGAAAATCCTTACACGACTTGTATTTTGATGATTATGAGGAACTGCTGGTGGAGTAAACTACCGATAAAGAATCCAACGTATCCTAGCAATCATTCCTTTGGTGGGTTTCCAAAGGGTTTTAGATTTCTTCATGCTTTTCCTCATTGATTGCTTAGAATCTCTTCTAGCCTTCCGTAGATGACCATAGTTAAACAATATATATTGAGGTTGTATACAATAAATGAATCTGTATAATGTGTAGGAATTTTTATTTACGTCCGCAGATTCTTTATGGACTCAGATCTCTACCAGCATACAGAAATGGGCATGAAATTAGTGAAAAAAGATTTCGAGACATGTACCACATTCAAGGATTCAAGGACTGAAATCTGTATCATAAATATAATGAGAATTTTAATAGATTTTTTATGGACCCAAACCTGTACGAGAGCATAGAAAAAGAGCATGAAGTATTGTTTAAATAAATGTGAGTACTACTCTGCCCGCTGTCAAGGTGTGTGTGAGTTTTGCTACTCCAAAGTAGCATATACAAAAAGGTTTCAACATGCAATATGAGTGAAATTAACAGTAATGATTTTTCCATTCTCATCTTTTAGCTTTTCTTATACAAGACAAGGATCTTCCTTTGTAGGAGCTTATTCGTATGGAAACAATATTATGATTTCAAAACAAGCCATGGTCTGTAAATTGTAGTGGCTCCCATATAAAATCAAAAAATGTAGATGCAGCAAAAATAATGTTCATATGATTTATTATACAGGCAAACTTTGTGCTCTAACTTATTTGCAAAGGTAATGAAGTTGTAATGTTTTGGATTAGATCCAACGGGTACTCCATTATGGATTAGAAAAAATGGTGCATATATGCAAAGCATGTATCTCTGTGTGTCAGAACTTAAAATATAATTAATGTATTTGAATACCTCATATTGTTGCTTTATTTCGTGTATATGAAATGAAGTGTCTACATTTTAATGTTCCCTATACTTGCACGCATACAATTCAATTTTAGAACTATTATAATTATAAGGTATTTCAAAACATAGGTAAAGTAATTTGGAAAACAGCAATAACTCCAAATGAAAAAAAAAAAATGATTTATGCTATCTAATAGATATTTTAGATTAGTACAAATGTGATATGTAATTGGCATTTAATCATCTTTATTCACGCCAGCTTTCATTAAAAATATTTAGACACCTTTCAGTTTACAATATTTAAAACTGTTATTGCCGGCCCATAGGTCTTGATTTATATGTATATTACATGATCAAATATACATTTAGCATTTTTTTATAAAATAGTGATATCAAAGTTAATGTTAATATTTAAATTTAATTTAAATAATTTTTGAATTGCTATGTATTTTAATTTTATATTATTTATATTTTAATAAAATTTAATTACATTAAAATTTACAATCATTAAAATGATATTTAATAAATATATGTTGCATGTTGATTTGAGTGCAATTTTCATATACAATTGTTTATATATTTGGAAAAGCCTCCTATTTGCATGACTATTTGCTTTAAGAAATTTTATTCGCACTTAGATAGAGGAAAATTAGTTTCTAATCTAAATCTTATTTACATTTTTACTCAAAAACAAAGCTAACTTGAACCTCTCCAAAGGTTTCCTATGGTAACAAGATTTTTGAGTAAAAATACAAATAAACAATTTTTGTTTAAGAAAATGGTAAAACTACACATTCAACAATATTTATTTTGGTTAAATTTAGCATTTTAAGTTTAACACTACACAACCAAAGTAAAATAAAATTGATAAACAAAATTTCTCACATAAAATTGCAGTAGGCGCACTTCTAAAGATCAAAAGATATCCAAATCCTCAATAATTAGGAAAACTTTGCAAATCATCAACAATTAAGAGAAAAAATACCTGTCAAAAAAAGATTGCTTGGTAAAGAATGTAAAGACCAAACAAATGAGTAGATCAAAAATTATTTTATTTCCAAAAATCATAGTGTGATTAAACTACAATTCAACAATATATTTCAATTAAATGTATCATATACAATGTGTATTATGAAATTACACAGTTCGACCTTTAAATATTAAGGTCATTTCCTTACCATAATGGTTCTCATTTGTCCACATAGTTTTTCATCCATCTTTATCTAGAATAGAGTTGGAGTATTGGATATATATATAAATATTAAGTGAAATAGTGAGAGTTTCTAAAATTTAAAAATTAAGTATAAAAGAAACATTCTAAATTTACTATTGCATATAAAAGTAAGTTTCTAAATTAATATAAGCTAGAGTTTCAAGTTTCTAAGTTTCTAAAGTATTTATAAACAAATGAAAAACAATTATTCTTTCTAAAAATTCTAAATAAATGTATTTAAAATTAGAAAATCAAATAAAAATGAAATATCCTGAATTTACTATTACACATAAAAGTATTCAATGTTTTTTAATTTAGACATAAAAATAAGTTTCTAAATTTTAAAAAGTGCAAAAGAAATAGTCTAAAATTATTATTTCATATAGAAGTAGTTGTTAAATTAGACATAAAAAGAAGTTTCTAAATCTTAAACTTGAGATACTTGATTTAAAATCTTTATTTATTTCCTTATAAAGAGATTTTCTATTGATTTAAGTACAAGTTTATATTCTATTATGAGAATATTACTTAAATAATTAAAATATTTTTTCTTAGATAAATTAAATTACATTTGTGTTAAATTAGAAAATACTAATATTAGAAATGAGTTTATCTTCATGTTATCTTGATTACAAGCCATTAATTAGAGTTAGAGTTATGACTAGAATAAGAGTTCACTTAAGTTAGGATTACTTGCTCCACATGAAAAATGATCAACCAAAAATCATCAACATTAGGATTATGTTTAGGGTTCAATTAGGGATATAGTTAAATTAGGGTTAGGGTTAAAGTTAGCATTAAGTTTTAATTATGGTTAGGGTTAAGTTTTAAATGCTTGGGGTTTAATTAAGGTTATTCTTAGAGTTCAATTAAGGTTACTATTCACTTAAGGTTATGGTTCAATTAGTATTCAATTTGGGTTAGGGATCAATTAGGGTTATGATTCAATAAGATTTTTGCAAGGTTATGGTTAAATTATGGTTAGGGTTGGAGTTAGGGTTAAATTAGGGTTAGGGTTATTGTTAGTTTTAGACTTAGGGTTAAATTAGAGTTATCTAGGGTTATGATATAATTAGGGTTAGGGTTAAATTAGTGTTAAATAAGGATTAAATTAGGGGTAGGCTTAAATTAGGGTTAAGATTAAATTAGGGTTAAGGTTAGGGTTAGGGTTAGATTAGGGTTCAATTAAGGTTAAAATTTAATTACGGTTAGAGTTCAAGTAGCAATCAATTAGGGTTAGGGTTTAATTAGAGTTTGGTTAGGTTTGGGTTGGGATTTAATTACAATTACATTTAAATTAGGGTTATAATTATGGTTAGGGATCCAATTTATCTAGGGTTATAGTTCAAATAAAATTAGGCTCGAATTAGGTTTAGGGTTAAATTTAGGATTAAGTTTTAATTATTGTTAGGGTTAAGTTTTAATTATGATTAAGGTTTCATTAAGGTTATGTTTAGAGTTCAATTAAGGTTACTATTCACTTAGGGTTATGGTTTAGGTAGTATTCAATTTGGGTTAGGGATCAATTATAGTTACGATTGGAGAAGAGTTTTGTAGGGTTAGGGTTAAATTATGGTTAGGGTTGGAGTTAGGGTTAAATTAGTGTAAGGGCTATTATTAGTTTTAGGCTTAGGGTCAACTTAGAGTTATCTAGGGTTATGATATAATTAGGGTTAGGGTTCAAATAATGTTAAGATTTAATTAGGGTTAGGGTTAAATAAGGATTAAATTAGGGGTAGGCTTAAATTAGGGTTAGGATTAGGGATAATATTTAATTAGGGTTAGGGTTCAATTAATATTAAAATTTAATTAGGGTTAGGGTGCAAGTAGCAATCAATTAGGATTAGGGTTTAATTAGAGAGAGGGTTAGAATTAGAGTTTAATTAGTGTTTGAGTCATGATTAGAATAAGAGTTCACTTAAGTTAGGATTAAGCTCCACATGACAAATGATCAACCAAAAATCATCAATATTAGGGTTAGGGTTAGGGTTAAAGTTAGCATTAAGTTTTAATTATGGGTAGGGTTAATTTTTAATTATGCTTAGGGTTTAATTAAGGTTATGTTTAGAGTACAATTAAGGTTACTATTCACTTAGGGTTATAGTTTAGTTAGTATTCAATTTGGGTTGGGGATAAATTACAGTTATGATTCAATAAGATTTTTGCAAGGTTATGGTTAAATTATGGTTAGGGTTGGAGTTAGGGTTAAATTAGGGTAAGGGTTATTGTTAGATTTAGACTTAGAGTTAAATTAGAGTTATCTAGGGTTATGATATAATTAGGTTTAGGGTTCAAATAACATTAAGATTTAATTTAGGGTTAAATTAGGGTTAAGTAAGGGTTAAATTAGGGATAGGCTTAAATTAGGGTTCTAGGGTTAGGGTTAAATTAGGGTTCAATTAAGGTTAAAATTTAATTAGGGTTAGGGTTCAAGTAGAAATCAATTAGGTTTGGGGTTTAATTATATCTAGGGTTAGGATTAGAGTTCAATAAGTGTTAGGGCTAGGGTTAGAATTAAGGTTCAATTAAGCTTATGGGTAGAATCAGGGTTACCATTAGAATTAGGGTTAGTGTTATAAATATGATTATGATTAGAGTTATGGCTCAATTATTGTTCAAATAGGGTTAGGGTTCTACAATAAAACTTGGGGTCATGGTTAGGGTTAATATTCATTTAGGGTCTCATTAGGTTCAATCAAGGTGATAGTTAAAATTATGGTTATGATTTAATTAGGGTTATAGTTTAATTATGGTAAGGGTTAAATTTAGGGTTAAGGTTCACTTAAGATTTGGTTTAGAATTAAGGTTAGGGTTTTACAATAAAACATGGGATTAGTTTTAGGGTTAATGTTCACTTAAGATTAGGTTTAGGATTAGGGTTAGGGTTTTACAATAAAACTTGAGATTACTATTAAGTTTGCAATACAAATAGGATTATGGTTAGGCTTTTATTAGGGTTAGGGTTATAATTTAATTAGGTTAGGGTTACAATTTATTTATTATATTTTATAATATTAATATATATTATATTATCATTTTATTTTATTTTATATTAATTATTATTATTAAATTTTTAAAAAAATATTTTTATATATAAAATTTTAAGTATGTTAGGGTTTAATTAGCATTAATAGTTTAATAAGGGTTAGGGTTATAGTTAAGATTCTATTACGATTAGGGCAAGAGTTAAATTAGCGTTACGATTAGGTAAGGGTTCATTTATTAGCATTAAGTTTTAATTATGGGTAGGGTTAATTTTTAATTATGCTCAGGGTTTAATTAAGGTTATGTTTAGAGTACAATTAAGGTTACTATTCACTTAGGGTTATAGTTTAGTTAGTATTCAATTTGGGTTAGGGATAAATTACAGTTATGATTCAATAAGATTTTTGCAGGGTTATGGTTAAATTATGGTTAGGGTTGGAGTTAGGGTTAAATTAGGGTAAGGGTTATTGTTAGATTTAGACTTAGAGTTAAATTAGAGTTATCTAGGGTTATGATATAATTAGGTTTAGGGTTCAAATAACATTAAGATTTAATTTAGGGTTAAATTAGGGTTAAGTAAGGGTTAAATTAGGGATAGGCTTAAATTAGGGTTCTAGGGTTAGGGTTAAATTAGGGTTCAATTAAGGTTAAAATTTAATTAGGGTTAGGGTTCAAGTAGAAATCAATTAGGTTTGGGGTTTAATTATATCTAGGGTTAGGATTAGAGTTCAATAAGTGTTAGGGCTAGGGTTAGAATTAAGGTTCAATTAAGCTTATGGGTAGAATCAGGGTTACCATTAGAATTAGGGTTAGTGTTATAAATATGATTATGATTAGAGTTATGGCTCAATTATTGTTCAAATAGGGTTAGGGTTCTACAATAAAACTTGGGGTCATGGTTAGGGTTAATATTCATTTAGGGTCTCATTAGGTTCAATCAGGGTGATAGTTAAAATTATGGTTATGATTTAATTAGGGTTATAGTTTAATTAGGGTAAGGGTTAAATTTAGGATTAAGGTTCACTTAAGATTTGGTTTAGGATTAGGGTTAGGGTTTTACAATAAAACATGGGATTCGTTTTAGGGTTAATGTTCACTTAAGATTAGGTTTAGGATTAGGGTTAGGGTTTTACAATAAAACTTGAGATTACTATTAAGTTTGCAATACAAATAGGATTATGGTTAGGCTTTTATTAGGGTTAGGGTTATAATTTAATTAGGTTAGGGTTACAATTTATTTATTATATTTTATAATATTAATATATATTATATTATCATTTTATTTTATTTTATATTAATTATTATTATTAAATTTTTAAAAAAATATTTTTATATATAAAAATTTAAGTATGTTAGGGTTTAATTAGCATTAATAGTTTAATAAGGGTTAGGGTTATAGTTAAGATTCTATTACGATTAGGGTAAGAGTTAAATTAGCGTTACGATTAGGTAAGGGTTCATTTATGATTAAGGTTTAATTAGAGTTAAGGTTAGCATTAAATTAGGGTTAGGATTCTAATTAAGTTCTAACTGTAATTCTAATTCAATTAGATTAAAATTAATATTTTATAATATTTATTCAAAATTATATCAAAATATAATTTAATATTATATTATAATAATTAACATTGTTGTAATATTATAATATTATATTATTATATTAATCTCTTACATGTTGTGTCATGAATGATACTAGCATACATATATTAAATATTAATATATAAAAAATATGTCAAGTTTTCCTTCTCGAGGCACCTATTTTCATCATTTTTTCTTAGTGTAATAGACGCCTCAATAATGATAACTCTCGACGTATTTTATATATATTAATATTTAATATATGTATGCTAGTTTTATATCACTTAAATAGCCTTGAAATACCTCTAATATGTATAAATAAACTAGATAATACATGAGAATATATTAATTACTTCAAAGGCGTTGCCTCTATAAGGTGAACAACCTCCTTTTCGCGATCAATGGCCTTCATTGATGGAAAATGCATGCAAGACGATGAGAAAGATCTTTGTTGGTTTTCATTCACTATTTTTGCCAAAATTTCTCGGTACATGGTATTTATTTTTGTCGGGCACGATTAGTTTATTGTGAATAGATTGAAGCACCCGCAGAAAGAGATCGGTTTTGATTCTTCCATCATCGTAAACATATTTTTCCCCTTTGCCTTGCTCAGAGAACGGTAACTAACTGCAATATGAATGGCTTGTCTTTTTACATGTTTTATCTTATTCTTTTAATTTAATTCATATTGTGTATTCCTTTTTTATTACCTATGATTATAGTGCTTTATGTGCTTAGTGATACACTAGCATATATATCTTAAATTTAATCTATATAAATTACGCTGAGATATATCGAGGCATTTAATTTTTCATCATTCAACTTTAATATAGATATATTAAATTGAAAAAATAAACACCTCGATATATCTCGGTGTAATTTATATAAATTAAATTTAAGATATATATGCTAGTAGCAGTCACGGCTCTACATATAACATGAATAAATATATATTTATACAATATTATTTCATTATATTATTAGATAAATAATAATATTTTAGTATATTTAATATAAGTTATGGTTAGGGGTCAAACATGGTTAGGTTCAAACTTTTATTAGGGTTGAGGTTCAAGTTTAATTAGGGTTAGGGTAAAGGTTAAAATGGGTTCAATTAGGGAAAAACCTTTGAGTTAGGGTTAGGGTTGAATTAGGGGAAATCTTTGAGTTAGTGTTAGGGTTAAACTATGGTTAATATAGATATTAAATTAAGGGTTAGGGTAAAACCATAGTTTAAGGGTTCTATATTAGTTGGGGTTAGTTTTAGGATTAGGATGAGGATTAGGGTTGCGCTTAGGGTTAGGGTTAGGATTATTATTAGGCTTAGGATTAGGATGAGGATTAATGTTAGGGTTAGGGTTTTCATTAGCATCAAGATTAGGGTTCAAGTTACGATTAGAGATATAAGTAGGATTAAGGGTAGGGTTAGGGTTAGATGAAGAGTTGTGGTTAGAACTAGGATGATGATTAGGGTTACGATTATGGTTAGTATTAGGATTAGGATGATGATAAGGGGTACAATTGCGGTTAGTATTAGGATTAGGATGAGGATGAGGATTAGTGTTAAGATTAGGTTTAGGTTAGAGCTAGGGTTGGAGTTAGCATCAAGATTAGGGTTAGGGTTAGGGTTATGGCTAGGGTTAGAAATAAAATTAGAATTAGGGTTAGATTTAATGTTAGTATATGGAATAGGGTTAGGGTTAGGATTAGAGATAGAATTAAGATCAGGTTTGGGAATAGTGTTAGGGTTAAGGTTAGGTTAGAGCAAGGGTTGGGTTTAGCATCAATATTAGGGTTAAGGTTAGGATTAGAGATAAAATTAGGATTAGGGGTAGGGTTAGGGTTAGTATTAGGATTAGGATGAGGATTAGGGTTAAGCTTAGGATTAGGATTAGGATTAGGATTAGGATTAGGATTAGGATTAGGATGAGGATGAGGATTAGTGTTAGGGTTAGGGTTAGGTTAGGGATAGGATTTTTTGTTAGTATGAAGATTAGGATTAGGGTTACGATTAAAGATGGAAGTAGGATTAAGGGTAGGGTTAGGGTTAGATGAAGAGTTGTGATTAGAATTAGGATCAGGATTAGGGTTACAATTAAGGTTATGATTATGGTTAGTATTAGGATTTGGATGAAGATAAGGGTTACAATTGTGGTTAGTATTAAGGATTAAGGGTAGGGTTAGGGTTAGATGAAGGGTTGTGGTTAGAATTAGGATGAGGATTAGGGTTACAATTAAGGTTATTATTAGGGTTACGATTATGGGACCATTAGGATGAGGATAAGGGTTACGATTGTGGTTAGTATTAGGATTAGGATTAGGATGAGGATTAGTGTTAGGGTTAGGGTTAGGGTTAGGCTAGAGCTAGGGTTAGGGTTAGCATCAAGATTTGGGTTAGGGTTATGTTAGATCTAGGGTTCATTTAGGGTTAGGGTTTATTTAGGGTTGGAGATTGTATTAGGGTTAGGGTATGCTTTAGAAATTAAATTAGGGTAAGGGTTATGATTTGAGTAAGGATTAGGATTGGCATTAGGGTAAGAATTAGGGTTAGGGTTACGGTTACGGTTATGAGCGGGGTTAGGGTTAGAATTAGAATTAGTGTTAGTTTTAGAATTAGGGTTTACAATTAGGATTATAATTAGAATTAGGGTTTGTTTTAGAATTTAATTATAGCCCTAATGATAACCCTAAATAAATACTAACCCTAATTCAATGCTAACCTTAACCCTAATATAACCTTAATGTTAACCCTAACCCTGATCCTATTTGAACTATAATCATAATTTAATTGTAACCTTAAATTGAAGATTTATCCTATAACCCTAACTGACCCTAACCCTAACTCTAATTTAACCTTAGCTCTAACCCTAACCCTAACTAAACCTTGATCCTAATTAAAGCCTAAACCTGATATAATTGAAGCCTAATTTAACCCTAGATGTAACCCTAACCCTAATTGAGCCCTAATCCTAATTAAATTATCACCCTAATCTAATTTAATGTTGATTATAACCCTAATTTTGATAGTAATTGAACTATAATCCTCCCTAACTATATTTAAACCCTAAACCTAATTAAACAGTAACCCCTATTAAACCTAAATGCTAATCCTAATTGATCCATAACTTTAATCTTATTTGAACACTAATTAGAATTTAATTATAACCTTAACTTGAAAATTTATCTTATAACCCTAATTAAACCTTAGCCCTAACCTTAATTGAACCATGATCCTAATCTAATCCTAATTGCAACTCTAATTAAACCTTAACCCTAATTAAACCCTCAAAATAATTGGACCCTAACCTTATTGAACCCTAATCCTAATTAAATTATCACCCTAACCTAATTAAACCTTAATTCTAACCCTAATTCTAACACTAATTGAACTTTATTCCTAAGCCTAACTGTAATTGAACCCTAGAACCCTAAAACTATTTAATCCCCAACCCTAATCCTAACCCTTACTCCAACCCCAACCCTAGGATTTATCTTAGAACCCTAACCCTGTTGAAATTCAACCCTAATTGAACCTAATCCCTAACCCTAACCCTAACCTATTGAAGTTTAACCCTAATTGAACCCAAACCATAATAAAAACCCTAATTGAACCATAACCCTAATGTTAACCCCAAGCTTTATTTTATAATCCTTATCCTAATTTGACCCTAACCCTAACTATAACCCTAATTATAATTGTAACCCTAACCATAATTCTAACTCTACTCATAATTCTAATTCTAACACTAACATTAATTCTAGTGGGAACCTAAATTCTAACTATATTACTAATTGAACCCTAACCCTAACCCTAATTAAAATCTAACCCTTGTACCCTAACCTAACATTAAACCTAACCCTAATTATTCCTAATCCTAATTGAACCCTGATGCTAACCATAGTTGAGTCCTAACCATAATCCTTACCATAATCCCAACCCTAACCCTAACCTTTACCCCAAGCTTTAAAGAATTAGGGTTAGGGTTAGGGTTATAATTAGAATTAGTGTTATTTATAGAATTAGGGCAGGTTAGAAATAGTGTTAGTGATAATGTTAGGGTTAGGGTTACAATTACAATTACCAACACTAGATAAGAATTAGGATTAGTGTTAGGGTTAGAAATAGAATTAGAGTTAAAGTTTGAGTTAAAATTATTATGATTTTTAGAGTTATGGTTAGAGTTAGGGCAAGGGTTAGGGTTAGGGTTAGGGTTAGGGTTAGGGTTAGGGTTAGGGTTAGGGTTAGGGTTAAGGTTAGGGTTAGGGTTAGTGTTAGAGTTAGAATTATAATTAGGATTGCAATTAGAATTAGTGTTAGTTATAGAATTAGGGTGGGTTAAAAATAGTGTTAGGGTTAGAATTAGAATTAGTGTTAGTTTTAGAATTAAGATTAGTGTTAGGTTTAGAGATAAAATTAGAGTTAGGGTTTGAATTAAAATTATTGTAAGTGTAAGGGTTAGGGTTGGGGTTACAATTATAATTAAACCCTAGTCTTAATCTTAATTAAACCCAAATCCTAACCTAATATTAACCCTAGCCCTATTTGAATGTTAACCCTAATCCTAGTTGAATCCTAACCCTAATACCAACCCTAACTCTAACTAATACCCTAGTTAAACCCTAACCATAATCAAACCTTAAACCTTACCCTAACTCTAATCTTAACCCTTACCATAATTCTAACTATAACCCTTATCTTAATTTTATCCCTATTCATCATACTATTTCTAACACTAACCCTAATTTCAATTTAACCAAAACCCTAACCTAATATTAACCCTATCCCTATTTGAATGTTAACCCTAACCTTGAACCCCTACCCTAAATCTAACCATTACCCTATTTAAAACCCTAGAACCCTAACCAAACCTTAAACCTTACCCTAATTGAAACCTAATTCAACTCAAACCCTAACGCCAAATTTGAACATAACCCTTACCCCAACCCTAACAATGAACTGAAGCTTTATTCTAAAACCTTATCCATAAGCCTACATGAACCCTAATGCTAAACCTATTTATATTCTAATGATAATTGTAATCGTTAGTCTAACCCTCACCCCATTCCTAACTATTATCTAACCTTAGCATTAATTCTAACCCTAATGCAAATCCTAAACCTAAACCTAGTTATAATCATAATATGTTTTTGATCCTAACCCAAAAATTACATATAATTCTAATGATAACCCTAAATCTAAATGTAAATCTACTTCTAATCCTAAACCTAACTATAATTTTTACTATAATTTTAACTCTATTTCTAACCCTAATTGTAACCCTAAGATTTACCTTAACCCCAATTTAACCTAACACTAACCTTCATCCTAACCCTAATTTATCTATAATTGGCCTTAATCATTTCCAAAAATTACATATAATTCTAATGATAACCCTAAGTCTAATTGTAAATCTACTTCTAATCCTAAACCTAACTATAATTGTTACTATAATTTTAACTCTATTTCTAACCCTAATTGTAACCCTAAGATTTACCTTAACCCCAATTTAACCTAACACTAACCTTCATCCTAACCCTAATTTATCTATAATTGGCCTTAATCAAACCTTAGGAAATACCCCCTTGTCTTTGTAGATCCCAAAGGAGGAAAGATTTTACCGCTCTCATGCACATTGGCCCAAGTTATTTTTTATTCAATCATAACTCAATCATAAGTACAACTTTTAATCCCAAGTTGACATTTAGGCTAAAATCTTGAATTATTTTTAGGGTTTAAAAAGTGAACATCTTTCAGTACTAATAAATGGATCAATCATTAGATACTTTCTAGTTCTATCCTATCTTATATTATTTAAGTTTGATGAGTTTGTTGATTGTGACCAAAAGATTTAGTTGTGGTTCAAGGTTCTCTTTTTTGAAGAGGTAGTGACTTTGCTTTTCATGTCTAGTTGTTTGATGTTTATGAGTACCTTCACCATGAAATATTTGCTACACATGTTTTGAATAGCAAGTATCTAATTTATAAACAGGGATAACTTTAGTGGCGAATCTTCGCCAATTGGCGAATTCCAGGAATCGGGCAAATCGAATTTGGTGAATTCTAGGTATCCAACAAGGTGTTCAAATCGCCCGGGTTTCATGTACTATCGGTCCAATGCATGTCCATTCGCCAGTAGTTTTTTTTTACGACAACATCATACAATGCGAGCTAGAAAAGGGGACATTACACATTTCCAATGGACCGATCAATATTTTCGCCTGGAATCCCGGGGAGCATGTCATAAAACACCAACATATTTGCCAATACTATTAAAACAACATTATATGAGGACCCATTTCGCCAATTAAAATTTACAAATAGTTGCTTGTGAAGACCCATTCGCCAATTAAAATTTATAGATAGTTGCTTATGAGGACCTATTTCGCCTTGAAAATTACAAGGTATCGTTGTATAAGCACGCGGGATTCGCCAAATTTTTAACATACTATTTAAAAATCCCGTGGAATTCGCCAAATATGGATTGATATAAATACAATTGAAACTGTTATTTGTTCTTACACATTTTGTTCAGTTCTGAGGTTCTACTTCTCGATTCAGAAGTAAGCGAAACCCGAAAATGTAGACTCAAAGGTGAGTGATCATTTCTTCATATTGTTATTAGTTATTAGTTATAATAATAAGATTTCTTTATCTGTTTTCCATTCTTGCTTCAGTCTTAAACATGATTTTGAGTAGGGAATGGGATCTATATTCTCTGTTGGTCTATCCTTCTTAAACAAGAAGACATTTTTTTCCAGCTTTTATTCGAAGTGAGATATCAATATGTCGAGCAGCAACTACAAGGGTAAGACTCCTGAGGGTAATGAAGAGACTGAGAGGCCATCAAAACACCCAAAACGTGGATGTACCATATAGTATTACTTTGGAATTGGCAAAGCTTCTAATCCATCAGATCAAGGTGGAGCTACATCATCGACTCTTCCACCAAATATTATTGAAGATGGCAATGACAATACCTCACCGCCATAGGAAGGTCAAGGTGAGATTGTCATTGTTTTAAATCAAAATGTATCAAATGAGGATGGCAATACCGCAGAAGATGTTCCAAGAGATACCCTGGATAGCCAGAATGAGATAATTGACTTGGATAAGGATGATGTTGGGAGCAAGAAAAGAAAAGGCAAACCAAAATTGGGGCGCGAGTGGGAAATGACAAGGAATTTTCAAATTGGTTGGTTGTCGAAGTACCCATTCCTTGAAGCAGTGGGGGTATCAAACGAAAACGATATTGAAAGGGCAACAAAGGTCAAATGTAAGATTTGTAGCTGGAAATGTGAAAGAGACAAGATGATGCAGCTAAAGCTTGACACTATAGAAAAGCATATCGGCAAAGTTTACGAAAAACAAATCATAGATGGAAAGGAACAATCAGTCGTACGATGGAAATCAAAGGAAGAATGTCTTCATGTTGAGTATGTCGCAGATTATGGAGAGCATAACCATAGAATGTCAAAGATTAAAAAATGTGAAGGTACACTTGAGGTTCATTTTGGAAAAGCCATGGCAGCAACAAATCTATCAAAAACTGTTCAGATAAGTGTTATTTTTCATATTTTGTCCAGGGGGAATCCTATGATAGACTACCCAAAATATTTTGATTTATTATCTTATTTGAGTTTTCCCCACTTTCCCTTCTCACATTGGTCAGTAAACGCTAGATGGGAATGGGCGAACTGTATTGCTGCAGTGGATAAGCAAGATTTAAAGGAGAAATTAAAAGAGTCAAATTTCATTGCATTATCTTTAGATGAATTTACTGTGGTAGACAATACTTCTTGGGTTTGTATGCATTTGTATATTGTAGAACAACATGTTCACCAAGCTCATCTTCTTTGTGTTCGTATAATGAAGGACAGTTCAACATCACAAAATCTATTTGAACTAGTCAAGAAATCTTTGAATGAAATTGCAAGTATGGATGAGTTGACAATTGCCAAAAAGTTGGTGTGTGTAGGAGTTGATGGAGTTGCAGTGATGCAAGGTCAAAGGAGCGATCTTTGCACAAAATTACAAACTACTTATGCACCATGCATGCTTGGCATTCACTGCATGGCCCACATAATGAATTTAGCATTCAAAATTGTAAGCAAGTTTCCTACAATATCAAAAGTTGAAAATCTAGTTCGCGAGATCTATGCATACTTCTGTCGAAGTCCCAAACGTTTCCTTTAATTTCAACATTTTGTTGAGGGAATAACACCTGGAAACAAGCTTCTCAAGGATGTCGATACCAAATGGATCTCCCTGCATGGACCAACGCAACGAGTTCTTTCAGAATATAAATCCTTGATTGGAGTGGTGTATGAGCATCGCAGCACAGTAGACAAAGCTCCTGACCTCTTACATAGGTTAAGCGATATAGAGACACTCTTGACTTTAGCTAGTCTTCTCCCCATGCTAGATGAGATGAACAATCTTGTGAAGAAAGCCCAAGACAGAACTATGTATATTTATGAATATGCCAATCTACATAAACTTGCATGCTTGGCCCTCGGTCATCTATATCTAGATCTAACACAAGAAGGCGCAAATTATTTGATGTGGCAAAAAATTACTGATTTGAATAATCTTGATAATTATTTACAGTTTAATGCAAGCGGGCACTTATGTATTTGTGTACGTGGATACGAGATACCAATGTACCATTGTAATATAGGCAGGCGCTCTAGAAAAGAAGTACCTATTAACGAGGAAGATTTTAACGACATTGTTAAATCTATTAGTGATAATTTGAAGGAAATTGCAAAATCTCTTTCCTCAAAGATTCGTGAAAGATTCCCTCGACATGAAGTACTTGAAGCCATGGGTATTGTGCATCCTCAATTTTGGGTAAACCGAGATAACCCAAAATATTTTCATGATCAAGTAAAAATCTTGATCGAACAGTTTTCAGAAAAGGTAACATACAATGAACAAATAATAGAAGGAATTTTAGATGAAAATAAGCTTAGAAAGCAATGTCGGAGTTTTGCAACAGCTATGAGGGAGCAGTATAAATCCATGGGCAAGGAGAAGGCCTTTGAATCGGAATCAATAAAAAAGGTTTGGACAAGCTTAGGTCAGAGTGAAATATTGTGTGGTTTGATGTCAGAATATTTCAAACTTGTTGATTTATGTCAAACAATGATATTGGGGTCGGTGGAGGATGAGAGAGTTTTCAGTACATTGGGGTTTTTGAAATCAAAGTTAAGAAACAAACTAGACAAGAATTTGGAAAATTGCTTGAGGGTGAAAGGAACTGCATATAATGTCAAAAAAATTTCCTTTTGAAAGGGCACTCACAATCTCTAGGTCCACATGTGAAAGAAGAGGGACCGGGTTGTGCAACACAAGCTCTCCAATTCCAACAGTCATCGATACTGGTGGTAGTGGCAGTGACAGTGGCAGTGGGACTGGGCCTGGGACAGATGACAATGATATTGAAATTGACACAAATCAAATAATGAATGTTGAATTTGAGGCACAGGCCGAAGAAAGTGCAGAGCAGTCTCAGAATCAAGATGACTCTTTTACTTTATCTGAAGATGAGCATCGGTTTGAGGACCCTGACTCTATTTGGGAAATGGAAGATAATTAGCAGGTTTTAGGTATTTTTTCTGCACTTCATGAATCAGTTTCCATTGTTCCAAAGTCCAAACTGTAGTTGATGTTTGATGATATTTTATATTGTATTCAATGAACATTGAAATTGTGAATCATTGCACTTCATGATATCTTATTTTATATTACACTCAAGCACTGCATGTCAGCATGAATCATATTCCAAACTGTAGTTGATGATTTTGTATATTGTATTCAAATAAATTGTGAATCATTGCACTTCAAGTTCAGAATATTTTATTTTATATTGCAGTCCAAGTCTCCATGATATTTTATATTATATTGCACTTCATGAATCATAATACATATGCCAAAGTCAAACTATAGTAACGTAGTATTGATATTTTATAAATTATATAAAATTCAATACCATCGGGCATCGGCCTAACAATGCTTCATCGGTGGAACCCCCATCACAATCTTGCTGATGGCTCGATAAAAATAGCTCACAACCTAGTATCGTTGTAACAATACTCTATCGGGCTGACTCCTAAGGTGCTCTCCCAATATACCGATAGAGTCAAGTTATCAACAAAAGTAACCATGAATTATAATTTATGACCATGGGCAAGAATTATAACTTATGACCATGGGCATGAATTATCTTATTTTATCAATAATCACAAAAATATACCACACTTTGATTTTATGAACAATGCAAATTGTAGAAATTTGTGTGACAAGATCCATATTATAGCCTACATTCACATTGCATCCATAAATATTAAACAAAATTTTAAATTTTGTACTGACTTAGTCCTTCCCCCATTCCTAACAAAATTCAATACCATCGGCCTAACAATGCTTCATCGGCGGAACCCCCATCACAATCCCATCGATGGCTTGATAAAAATAGCTCACAACCTAGTATCGGTGTAACAATACTCTATCGGGTTGACTCCTAAGGTGCTCTCCTGATATACCGATAGAGTCAAGTTGTCAAAAAAAGTAGCCATGAATTATAACCATGGCCCATGGGCATGAATTATCGAATGCATAAAGTATATTGAGGGAACTATGGTGCATCGGGGAAACATTATCTGGTGTCCCACCGATAGAACGAAGGATGGTGGAGAGGGTGGCTATCGGTGAAAGACTGATGTGACATCTCATGGCATCGTGCAGCCGTGTTGCGGTGCATTTATGAACCAGAATTGAAGTGAATTATATCACAAGTTGATCGCATAGTTGTTACAAAATCCTGGAAGATTTCGCTTAGGGCAGAAGCAAAAAGGAAAAAACTTGGAGTTCTCACGTAGCAAAGACCGGTGGACTGTGGAGGCGACTCGGCGAGGCTCATGTAAGTACTTCACTTTCAGACCTAGTTGAGAAGCTATTTTACTCAAAAGCTTAAGATTTAAATAATGGAAGAGAGTACAGACAAACCTAAAGCTAAAAAACAAAAAATCAAAAAACCTAAGAGACTCCTAAATGAAGACCTGATAGATCAATGTCCTGGGTCGAGGCCGAGACCCAAGAGGAGTGCTCAAATGAATCCTTCCATGGATCGATTATGGGAAAAACATAAGGGCTTAGGGGATATTTGGACACCGCAACAAGGGTACGACCTCTTCATGTACCATTATAGAAAACAATTTAGGTTTCAACCAATCTGCAATCCATGGAGGTTGAACCTGGGAAGACTTGTGGTGCCCAATGTGTTTGTGAACGCAGAGCTAATTAAAGCTCTTGCTATCAGATATGACCCCAAGAAAAGAACTATTCAATCACATGGCGAGGGTGACATGCTTGTTATTTCTAGGGATCTCATTTCTAATGTATTTCAGTTAGAGTGTTCACTTAATTTATCATTCACGATCAAAGATCTCTTGACAGAGTATCGCCACATGGATACCAGCTATAAGAGATGGAAATTACCTTTGCATAGGCCCAAGGATGAAAGAGGCCAACTCAGGAGGTTCTCTAGCAGTGAAAACCATCCTTTCCATGAAGATTTGTTCAAAGAGTATTTTCGATACACCTATTATTCAGTTGGTCAGGTTTTGGGAGTAGAGGTTCCGTCTCTCATGTTGATTGCCCCAATGGTCTTAGCTACAGACATACAGAGCAAGGATGCCAGGCCATTTGATTATGCTAGCTACTTGGCCAACACCCTACATCGAGGGCTCGAAAAGATTAAAAATAATAGTGATAATATTAATTTTGAACACTATTCTTTGCTTATGCATTTGCTATTGTACGAGGGACAAGTCAGAGGGGTCTGGAGTGAAGAATTAAGGATAAAAGATACAGATGAATATGGAGATTTTAAACCTGTACAAATGTGGACTTCATTGTGGGACAGCCTATTTGGTAGGTCTCATTACCTTTATTTTGAAGATTTTTTTGTAAAACCATTGATGAAGTTGTTGGGGTATCCGTGCAACTATAACCTATCCCCAGAAGTACAAATATTTCTAAGACCAAAGGAAAATGACCGGAGAAATAAAGTGAATCATAACTAGGGAGACTAGTATGATTTTCCTAATTGTACAGTGATAAGGGTTTATGGGTTCGAAGGGGCTCCACACTTGATGCCACGAGTAGTTCTTGACCAAATTGATTTTTTAGAAATTGTGAGGCAATTGGCAAAATTTGATTCCAAACACCTCAAAGGACATAGCAAACAATCAATTATGCCCAGCACCTTATGTTTTGGAGACTTTACAGTGGTTGCCAATGAAGGATATGGAGAAATTGATGGTAAATTAGCACAGTACAACCTACCTCTAAGTGATGTAAGGAAACAATTTGATGCAGAAGGGTTTATTCACAAGGCGAGATTATCGCAGGGGCTATCAGGTTATGAACATTTTTTCTCAATCGAAGATGTCATAAGAAACCATGATGAGGCTTCCACCAAGGAAACAATGGCCGCCTATAACAAGATTATGCTTGCAGAGGAATGGAAGAGGAAAAATGTCCCATCTTATTCAAAGGCATTTGGTGGGATACAGGATCCTTTAACAAGAATTGAGCAACTCATCGCTCATGTCAATGAACTGGTAAAGGATGTTCCCCCGATTGTTTTTGATGCACCTCATGCAACCTATTCAGGAGTACAAGCTGAAGACATAGAGCCCTTAGATTACATACCTTCACAGCCTACTCCTGAGGTATGCTTTTCTATAGATACTGATATAAGTGAAGAAGAGCAGGGTGATGAAGAGGGTGAGCAGGTCAAACAAATCAGTTCTCCTGTGATTGCACAGTACGATCCCCCTCAAGAGCAGAATATTGTAAGATTTGAGGCATCAAATGAACTATCTGATGATGTGAGGATCATGGTTGGACAACAGTTTATTTATGATTGTGATTTTGTTAAATCTTCTGAATTTAAATCATTTGTTTATGAATATAAAGGTAGAAAAATGAGACAACAGATACAGGATATCACTCCTGAACATGAGGCAACCACTCTGGAGGAATTGAAAAGGGAGGTAGAAAAGGAAATGGAGTCCATCACTCCTGAAAGAGGTAGGGAATTGCTTCAAGAAGCTGGAGTTTTGCTCCTGCCAAGGTGGGATATTAGCTCTTCAATTGTATTTTATAGCTTCAGAAAAATAGGGGATACGACAATGAACTTAACAGAAGAAGCAAGTGACAAAATGTATTCAGGATCTGGGTACAACCCAGACGAATCCACCTTGCTTATTTGGTCATTGTATCCCCATGATAAAAGACCTACTATAATTAGTAATCCAAACCAAGTGTTTGTTCATCTCTTGGTTCAACGATTAGTGGATACCAACCCTATGGAGACAACAGAATTGAACATAAATGTGGCAAAATTTACCAAAGCACAGATCAATAAACTGATTAAGGAAAATGACAAACTGAAGAAGAAGCTATCAAATTAGAAAGAAAAAACATCTTCCTCCTCCACATCAAAGTTGTACTCCCCATGGCTTGAAAAAGATAAGAGAGTGCTTGATGTATTGGTTGATGCATCCTATTGGAAGAATTGCCATCTGAAATCCCAGGGGAAATGCAAAGAATTGGAGAAAGAAGTGAAAACCATCAAATATAACAATGTATCTGAAATGATAAAAGAAAGGTTCAATAAAATGATGAAATGTGCTATTGAATATTGGGAAAGATTCAAACAGACACGCATTGCATTGGTGCAGAATGAACAATTGCAACCTAGAATGATGGAGAAAAAAAAGGAGCCCCTAGATAAGAATGTCATGGAAGGACAAATATTGCTGACATATAAAAAGTTGGTAGAATCACATAATGGATATCATAATAGGCTTAGGGAAGATTTTGATTGCTTTGATTCAGTCCCACTCCCGACACTTCATTTTGGCATTAGAAATCCATGAGAATATGATGACTGGAAGGAAGAGCTTGTTGGGCTTCTGACTATTGTGTTGCAAGAAATAAATGACGAGGATATGGTTTTACAAAAAACTCATAAGCAACTCGAAAAAATAATGTCTATGGAATATGATATGAAAGAGGCGATCTCTAACGTGGACACCTATGCTGAACAGGAGTACATCCATCACCTCTCAACAGTCAATATGTTTATTAGCCAAACTATAGATTTGTCAAAATCAGATCCAATGGGACAACCATCAGATTCAAAGGAAGAATGCCAGCCGACAGCATGATGAGTGCCCTATCATGGAGTAGAAGCCGTGAACAAATCTTAGGTGGTCAGTGGTCACGGGCTTCTGCTTGGAGATTAATGGATCAGTGCATTCACCTGCAGCATTGTTTTATTTATAATTTGAGTTATGTTTAGTTGTCAAAACGTCATGACTTTTTGCAAGGGGTTTGTAGCTTGTTGCCTCTCATATATAAGAGAGATCAAGACCCCAATAGGAGATCAATGGATCATCACATCATTTTTAATTAGACTTTAGAGTAGAAAATAGTAAGAAGATAGATAATAGATTGCACCAATTCGCCCATCCATCTCATATCATAAACTATTTTTATAATGCATATCATTTGAACTTTGAAGATCAATACAATGGAGAAGGTTACACATATTTATTGATTTGCTTTCGAGTGTTCAACTGTTGTGGATTCATATGCTTATAAGTTATTAACTTATTTGGTTGTCTCCAAAGTGGATGTTTATGTTATTCAATTTGTCAGTACATTGAATTTGAATTCTTTAGGAATAGGGATTGTGACCATGGAGTTTTAGATTTATTTATGGACATGATCATTGATCAAGTAGTAATGTGGGCCACAAAATGGATCTTTTCACACAAATCTCTGCAATTTGTGCTAATCATAAAATCAAATGTAGTGTATTTTTGCAGTATGTGGGATGTGGGTGAGGTGTAAGTTGGTGGATATTGATCAGGATTTTTAGTCAAAACATAATAGAAGCTAACAATTCAACATCCATAGATTAGAAGCTTTAGTTCTACCAAGAAGTAAATATAACGAGCTAACAGTTCAACATCCATAACTTGGAAATGGAAGTTCCACCAAGAAGTAAATATAATGAACTAACAGTTCATCACTAGTTCAAATGATAAAATAAATAATACATAATCCAGATAATTGAACATCATCACATTACTGAAGTTTGAATTTGAGCTTTTTAATTGAATTTCACATGAAGGAGTACATATTAGCATTGGCAATGCAAAATCTTGCCAATGCCCAAAGACAAGTCTGCACGGAGCTGAGTTGGAACTTCGAAACTCATATTATCAAAGATTGAAAATAATAAATCAAGTCGTTGTATCAACTTTTCTAGCAACTTCAACTCTTCAGTTGGTGGAATTGTCATTTTCTCTAACTGATGTTGTTTGACTTGAAGTTTTGTTAACATTTCTTGATTGTAATTGGAAATGGAACCTGTCTTGAATTCTTCAGTCAATTTTTCATTCAAGGTTATCAGTGTCCTGATGGAATCCAAATAGTTCACATCTTGGTTCTGAGGAAACTGGTCCAAATCAATCTTCCTTGCACCTTCCATCATCTTTCTGAAAGCATCCTTTCCAATGAATCACTCATTTGTGTCAAAAGCCTCTTGAAAACCAAGCTCTATGAAGTTCCTTACCTTTTCATCCACCACCTTCATCTTGTCTGCAACCAAATGCAAATATTCCTTTGTTCCGGACATTCTCGAACACTTTTCAATGATAGATGACAACTTCATTGAGGTTTCAATCCGATTAGTAATACCTTTTGATTTCAGATCATTGTCACTGGCTTTGTAGACTATTTGTAGAACTTCATTTGCAGATTTCTCTAATTCCAACACCTTTTTTTTGTCCACTAAATATTTGTTGAGCTTCTTATAATGTTGTTTGGTAGCATCAATCAATTGAAACATGTCACACAAATGATCAAACCTCAACATTATTTCATCCCAGATCTTTTGTTTCATATGCCTCACTGTATCTCTACAAAATGCAGATAACTTATTTTGAGAAGACTTAATTTCTTCTTTTGCTTCCGTCAGCTCTGTCTCCAATCTTTCATTTATTTTTCTCTGTTTCTCCAATTTTTGTTCCCACTGTGCATTTCCATTCGCAATGCTTACTCTTAATTTTTTTGAAGTGGATTTTTCCTCATCATATTTCTTGTTGCTCTCATCTATCCTTTGCTTCAAGTCATTCACTTCTCTCTCATTTGATTTATCCTCATTGCTTGTTGATGTAGAGGCAGATTTTATTATTTTTTTTCTAATTCATTGCTCTTGTTATATGTTGCTTTCCTCTTTGCTTTCTCACAAGTGCTAGGTCTGCCTGTAACTTTTCTATTTGGGTATGCAACCTTTTCTTCTCTCTATCTTTCTTTAGCAATGATGTGTACACCAATTCATTGTTCTTCTTTGATACATTAATTTTATCAGTATTTTTCAAGGCAGAAAATCCAATTGAAAATTGGTTACCTAGTATTCAGATCAATCCATCTGATTTGTTGGTTTGTTTTGAACTATGGAAACAACAATTGTGTACTCCATGATTTCTTTATTTGTGTCAAATGTGGGTAATACCATGGTTGTTGTAGTCTTTGAAGTTACAGCAGACGCACTCTCCATCAGTTGCTTCTTTTCTTTTTTATTCAAGTCTAGTTTCTTTTTAAACTCTTCAATGAAATCATAACCTGGGGAGGCAGGAACAATGGAATGCTTGAATGGTGAAGGAATAGGATTACTTGCAGTTGCTAATGATGTCGCACCCACACTAACTTGATTTGTGGGAGTTTTTGGAAATAACTCCTTAGTGGTACTGGTGGATCCATTGATAGTGTGACTTTGACCTGTCAAAATCCTTTGCCTCTTTTGATTGCTTTGATCACCTGGTGTTTCTGTGGTATCTTTTTTTGTTTTCCTCTTAGTATTGTGTGTAATTTGTTGTTGTAGCACATGTTGACCATTACTATTACTACTACCCATACCATTGCCACCAATGGCACTCCCAGTTGTACTAAGCTGTCCACCAAGGGCATGTCCTAGTTGTGATTGTATCTAACCATGAGGATGAGGACTAGAAGCTCTAACAAATTAATTTTTTCTTGTATCCCCTTGGTCTACTTTTTCACCTCCAATCCCAAGGCCATATTTATCAACTGGTTTTCTATGCTCAACACTTTGTATTGTCCAAGGGCCTTGTCCTTTGGACCCCAAAGGACCACCTTCATAACCAATTTTTCCAAGTATGGCTGCTCCTGAAGTATATGTTGAAGCATATTCTTCTTTTGCGGCCTCACTTAAACCAAGTTTGTAATTGGCATGGCTTTGTTCTTCTTCTTCCATATCAATATCATCATCAGATTCATCATGTTCATCAGGATGTCGATGCTCTATATTTCACAATTTTCTAAACTCTTCATCTTCTTCATTAGCATCATACTCTGCAAGAGCTCTTGGATCACCTAGTCCTTCCTCATAGACCAAAAGCCAGTAATTTTTTATCGTGACCATTTTTTATCTATAACTTCTGTCTCTAGAGAACCTCGAATTTTTACTCTACTAGATGGTTTATCACTTTTTTCATAAAACAATTTGTATGTCCTGATTGTCTTTCGGTGCAATGCCATAATTTCTGCTAACAATTGTTCAAAAGAAATACCATTTTCAACAACACTTTTCTCCATTGCTATTTTGACCTCATCCCAAGAATCCTTGTTTCTCAAGTTTTCAAGCAAGGGTTTACTTTGATGTTGAATTCTATTTGCAGCATTCTTATCGACCACAATCATTGATTTAATGATGTCACATGGATCATACTGCCAGTGACAGATAGCATCAAAGTCAAAAAAATTCAAAAGATTATGTGCCACACTAAATGATTTTCTCTTGAATGTGAACCCTCCACATGAAAAAGGCAAAGAAGGAAATAAGGTCTTCTTTTGCTGACAGAGAAAGTGTAGTTCATCAGCACTCTGCACCTGCCTTACATATTCCAATGCAAAAACCCTTTATGTCACATGTATTGGAAGTTTGTATGGTTGTACTCCCGATCCATAAAATCTTAGCACAATATATTCTTCCATTAAGTACCAATCAGCCAATTGTATTTCTTTTCCTAGTTGCATGCAGTTTCTACATGACATAGGCAATCTAGGCATTGGATTATTTGTAATTACTTGATGTAATGGAGCCAAAAAGTAGTCTACAAAATGACTGTAGTTCCTTCGAGAATCATGCATCCTTATCTCATTGGTCCATTCATAAACTAGAGCCATTTTATTTTCCTCTGCATTACTGTAAGGCTGAATCTGAAGCTTGTTGGTCTGAAACATTCCTCTAAATTTGAATAGAAAAAGATAGCACAAGTAGGTTGTGAACCTAAATGTCTTCGTGGAACCTGCTTTAATCATTAAAAATTGTTTATGCATGGATTCTACAATGTGCTGAGTATAATTATATTTGACATGTTCTTTAGTATAATGGATATTATATACCATTTCAAGGAGGCTTGCACCCACTTCCAAATTGCTATCCAAACCGAGGCAAAATGCTAGCATGGAAATAGTATCCTGAACCCATGGTTTAAAAAAATCCAAATTATAAGGAGGCTTATGATCACCTTTCAATTTGTTTCTATCCTTAACTATTTTATTTAAGAAATCATTTTTCAGCCTTTCTTGCACTGCTTCATAATCACTAGGAAGATTTTCTAGGTCAATGTTGTGGTTTCCAAATTCTTCAGTTGTAAACCCCAACACTTTTCTAAGTTCTTCTGCATTAATGGATAACAATTCTTCTTGGTTATCTTTATTAACAATTGCTCTTTTCTTATCATCATAATTTTTGGCACAGACCATGATAAATTCTAGGCAAGGGAAAACTTCATGTAACATCATGCACCCTAATCGAGTTACCCATGGTGCACTGATACTATCAACTTCTGTTTGCTTTGCAGCCTTATTCTGAGATGAAAATCTAAGTTCTGAGGTACACCTACCATAGATTTCAGGATCATAAATATCATGGTACCCATCAGTGAAACTTGGGGTTTTAAGCAATTCTGCATAATGTATTTTTTTATCGGACATTGCTCTAGTGGTACTGGTGGTAGACATGCTTGTAGAAATGTGAAGTTGTGAAATTTGAATTCCCTAATAAGTAGTACCTATTAGTCCTCCTTAATTTTAATGAATTCTTGAGTCTCTAAAGTCTAAAACCAAACTTCAAACTTTGACAAAATAAGATTTTAAGAAATGTCAAACGATGAAACGTAGCCGCAGGAATTCTTTCACTTACCCAGATTATGAGTCCCGACGCTTGAAAACTGGAATGGCGTTGTTGGAAGTGGAACTATGGAATCCAAAACAGGGTGGTGCACTGCAATGAGCAATATGAAGATTGAAGACTTTAAAAATCACTGTACAATTTCAAAGTGCAAAGTGTTTTAAATGCTTTTTTTCTCATAATTGGAACATTAAAGTGAATGACACGTCTTAGGAGTTAGGTCTACAAGACTACAAGTTGCAAATTCTTCACCGTTGATCTTTTTAAATCTAACGGTTATAGGGTGATTCCGGAGGTTTAAGTTGGGAAGCCCATCGCTCTATGCATGTCATTACGGAATGCAACTACAACCATACATCAAATGTTCATCCAACGGTTGAAACTTGAGTAATTTATGATATTAACTTTAAAAATAAACATTAATCACTTGATATTTGACACTTAGCAGTACAAAGTGCTTTAAATGCTTTGTTTCTCGAAATTGGAACATTAAAGTGAATGACAAGTCTTAGGTCTACAAGTTGCAAATTCTTCAACGTTGATCTTTTTAAATCTAATGGTTATAGGGTGATTCCAGAGGTTTAAGTTGGGAAGCCCATCGCTCTGTGCATGTCATTACAGAATGCAACTACAACCATACATCAAAATGTTCATCCAAGGGTTGAAACTTGAGTAATTTATGATATTAACTTTAAAAATAAACATTAATCACTTGACAGTTGACAGCAAGCCTGGAATTTCATGGGCTATTAAATATTTGACCGTTTTTTCAATTTTAGACCGTATATTATAGCTATAAAATTTATTAGACCGTATAGTTTGACTTGCTATATTTTATTAAACCGTACAAAATTATTATATAGTATTTTAATTTATAATATATACCATTTTATCATTTTTATTATAAAAAGAAAATAGAATATAACTTTTTTGAATATTTTTAATATGAATTTAGAAACTTTTGACTTTTTTATAATAGCTATCATTTTTTATATTAATATATGTGATTTATAATATTATTATAAAAATATATATTAATTTAGAATCTTTTCAAAATAAAACATAATTATTTTTAATTTTTAGAATATATTTAACAAGATTTATTTTTAATACGATTTTAGAAACTTTTGTTAATTGTTAATTATAATAGTAGATTTTTATATTTATCACTAATAATTATCATTGTTTTCTAATTTTTCAAGATAATCCATTTATAAAAGATTTTATATAAAAATTCGTAAATTAAACAATTTTTTTGATAGGGATTTAAATGACCAAACCGTCATAAAATTTTCATATTGATTGTTTGTTATTTTCATAATCTTAACCGTTGATCTTTCTAAATCTAATGGTTATAGGGTAATTCCAGAGGTTTAAATTGGGAAGCCCATCGCTCTGTGTATTTCATTACGGAATGCAACTACAACCATACATCAAATGTTCATCCAACGGTTGAAACTTGAGTAATTTATGATATTAACTTTAAAAATAAACACTAATCACTTGACAGTTGACACTTAGCAGTACAAACTACAAAGTGCTTTAAATGCTTTGTTTCTCGAAATTGGAACATTAAAGTGAATGACACGTCTTAGGTCTAGACTCTACAAGTTGCAAATTCTTAATCTTAATTGTTGATCTTTCTAAATCTAACGGTTATAGGGTGATTCCGGAGGTTTAAGTTGGGAAGCCCATTGCTCTGTTCATTTCATTACAGAATGTAACTACAACCATACATCAAATGTTCATCCAACGGTTGAACTTGAAACTTGAGTAATTTACTAATTTATGATATTAACTTAAAAAAATTAACATGACACATGTGTTTTAAAGTCAATACCATAGGCATCAGCCTAACAATGCTTTATCAGTGGAACCCCCATCACAGCCCCACCGATGGCCCGAAGGCGAAGACTCATAACTCATAAGGTGCGCTCCCCGATATACCAATAGAGTCAACAAAAGTAAGCACATCGTTGTAACACATAAACATCGGTGGAATGAATGATTGCATTCCCCCGATGGCCCGATATAACCATGAATTCTCAAGTGAATATTGCATAGAGTATATTACTTAATTTCTCAAAAGAAAAAAAACTGATTTGAATATATTAAATTATTAATAGACACCGAAGTTCTGAACCTAGAAAACAACTCTTTACTCTTAAGCGTAAATTATAACAGTAGATTTTTATATTTATCACTAATAATTATCATTGTTTTCTAATTTTTCAAAATATTCCATTTATAAAAGATTTTATATAAAAATTCGTAAATTAAACATTTTTTTTGATAGGAATGTAAATTAAAGATTTTCATATTGATTGTTTGCTATTGTCATAATCTTAACCGTTGATCTTTCTAAATCTAACGGTTATAGGGTAATTCCGGAGGTTTAAGTTGGGAAGCCCATCGCTCTGTTCATTTCATTACGGAATTGTTCATTTCATTACGGAATATAACTACAACCATACATCAAATGTTCATCCAACGGTTGAACTTGAAACTTGAGTAATTTACTAATTTATGATATTAACTTTAAAAAATTAAAATGACACATGTGTTTTAAAGTCAATACCATAGGCATTGGCCTAACAATGCTTTATCAGAGGAACCCCCATCACAGCCCCGCCGATGGCTCGAAGGCGAAGACTCATAACTCATAATATTAACTTTAAAGTTTAAAAATAAACACTAATCACTTGACAGTTGACACTTAGCAGTACAAACTACAAAGTTCTTTAAATGCTTTGTTTCTCGAAATTGGAACATTAAAGTGAATGACATGTCTTAGGTCTAGACTCTACAAGTTGCAAATTCTTAATCTTAACCGTTGATCTTTCTAAATCTAACGGTTATAGGGCGATTCTGGAGGTTTAAGTTGGGAAGCCCATCGCTCTGTTCATTTCATTACGGAATGTAACTACAACCGTACATCAAATGTTCATCCAACGGTTGAACTTGAAACTTGAGTAATTTACTAATTTATGATATTACCTTAAAAAAATTAACATGACACATGTGTTTTAAAGTCAATACCATAAGCATCGACCTAACAATGCTTTATCGGTGGAACCCCCATCACAACCCCGCCGATGGCCTGAAGGCGAAGACTCATAACTCATAGGGTGCACTCCCAATCCCCGATATACTGATAGAGTCAACAAAAGTAAGCACATCATTGTAACACATAAAAATCGGTGGAACGAATGATTGCATTCCCCCGATGGCCCGATATAACCATGAATTCTCAACTGCATATTGCATAGAGTATATTACTTAATTTCTCAAAAGAAAAAAAATTGATTTGAATATATTATATTATTGATAGACATTGAAGTTCCGAACTCAAAAAACAACTCTTTACTCTTAAACGTAAATGAATAACGAAGATTCAAGGAATCAAGAATAACACAACACAACCATTTATTTTATTGCAAGTTTACAACTGAATTTCAATGTCACATTATTACATATCTTTTTACAGACGAGTAGCACTGTAGCTCCTGTTTTGTATAAATAACATATGTCAGTATGTCACTTTAGTACTTTACATAGACAAAATTTAATAATTTATTCCAAGTTTTTGTTCGTTACAATGGATTACAAATTGATTCCAATTTCCAAGCTTTGCTACTGAAAACTTACTACACATCTTTCTCTAAAAATAAATGTGGCTCTGAAAATAAACTCATGATTCCAAGCTTCTACTGGTGGATTTGCCAACCATGCTGGGGAAAGGGGGTTCCAATCAGTCCTGGGGAAATGGAAGCCGTGAATATACAAAATGTAATTATCCTCTTTGAGAACCAGAGCCATGTTGGGAAAATGGGAGCTATTAGAATACAGGAGGAGAAGCAAATCTGCTCCCATCTTTAACCTGCACCCTCTATGCATTTGGATAGAACTTATCTCCATTAGAGCTCCTCATCTTGGTTCAAAACCCGTCTGAAAATTCAGGTTAACCAAATCAACTTCTTTCCAATTCCACCCATTCTGAACTTGAAGGAAATTCGTCTTTTACTGATTACTCTGTAACTACATAGCTGTAGGTAGGAGAATTTACAGTATCCCCAATACTGCATCATCTTCTTCGCGAATCCTTATTAACCCTAGAAAATAAAAACCCTTATGGCACTATCTACTAATCACTGAATCACTATCCCTATTTATGGGCCACTAGTGCCGCTACCAGCCTGTATAATTAAAATATTTAATTTGATTGATGTCTGGCTAGTGGCTAGTGCTATGTGCCAACTTGAACTATACCTCAAGCTGACAAGCTATCAAAATCACTCAAAGTTTAAACGATGTGAAATCATTACAAATCTTGTTTCATTAAAGCTATGAGTTGTCCAAGAAATTGCTTCGGATGTTCATATCACATATGGCATTAATCGCCGCCACTGCCTACACTAGCAGTACGACAACATATCAACCACACTTTCTTCAAAAAGAATGAGAATTTCAAATGTTGAGGCATTGAAAAGACAGAATGAGTGATGAGCGATGAGCCTTGATCTCGCCACATGTCTGCATCTAACGGTTATAGTGTTATTCCAGAGGTTTCAAATCGCAAGTCTAGTGCTTCAGAGATTTACTTCCAGAATGCAACTACAGTCATCCATCGAACATTCAACGAATGACCCCTATGATTTTTCATTGGCATATCTGTTTATTTCGCCAATATATTTTTTTACTATTTTGAGATTCTTTTTAATTCGCCAATGAAAATATATTTTTTCTTTGAAAAAAGGTTTTAATCGCCAATGGAAAAACAATTCTAGTTTGAAAAACGGTTTTATTCGCCAATGAAAAATATTTTATTCTATTAAAAAAATTTGCAATTCGCCAAGATTTTCTACGAACTTCCAGGGATTATAAAAGATTCGCCAATTGGGATTTTTTTTCTCGTAAAACGAAAAAAATCGCCAATAGAATTAATATTTTTCATCGGGAAGTATACTGGATTCGCCAAGATTTTACACCTACGCCGAGGGGGGGGTTTCTTAAAGTTTTCCCTGTTTATAAAACATGTTTTCTTTCCTTCTTATTAAATAATATGAGCGCCATAACGCGAGCACGTTATAACACACTCGTGTTATGGCATGTTAAAAGCAAAAAAAAAGATGTCAATCTGCATTTTCATTTGTGACTTTTTTTTTCTTGTTTCTCATAACCAAAAACCCCAGAATTGTGCGCTCGCATTCTAGGAGGAGATTTTTTGCAAAAATCTTCATCAACGGTTGTTGATTCATCACCAGGATGGTGCCACGTCAACAAGGAGGTCAAAGAGGTAAGGATTGTTTTTTTGAATTTGTTAGTTTTAGGTTGTATTTGATATTTTTTTTTGAATTTGTAGGAGATGTTAATCAACCTGGAAACCCTCCTCAAAATCCACAACAAGAATAAAATCCTCAACAAGAAAATCCTTAGCAACAAAATCCTCAACCACAACAACAACCTCCTCCACCAATCCCTCAATACCCTCCTGGCACTCAACAAAATTTAATGGGTGAAATTGAGAACAACAAAAAAAAAATTGAGGATTTAATCGAGAGGTTGAACAATCCAAACGGTTCAACTACGGAAAGAAAGACCCTGGTAACTTCACTGCAAGATATGTTAAAAAATGTGGATTCAATTAGCAAACAATTATCTAGTTGGCAGGATAGGAGGCATGCGGCTAGGGTTTTTTACCAAGATAAATTATCATATAAAGTAAAAGATTTAAAATTACAAAATTAGATTTATGTGCATTATTCACTAACCCACGATCAAATGGAAATCTCTCCCTCAATGAGAAGAGGTTTCCTATTCATTGGTGCCACCACCAAGAGATTACGAAATATTTTTGGGATAGGTGGTACATGGTTTTTTATGACCCACCATGCAACAATTGTGAAGTCTCGCAATATTTCCTCAGGAAACTATACATTGAGTTCATATTGAACAAAATCCCAAATTATTTTTATATGAGGGACTTCCAGGGGAGAGGTGGGGGATCGACACAAGATAGACCCGGTGCACAGTTGAATCCTACGCGGCAAGCTAGATGACCTCTCGCTAGGCCGCCTCATGAGCACATCGTCATCCCTTCTGTCACGAAGGAGAGTGTCGACGTAGAGACTCTATAGGCCATCATCTCTTTGACGCAGAGTGTCATCCAACATTCTAGCCCTCTTGTACAATGCCATCCAGGGGAGTCTTTGACAGGTGGGCTTTGATCCCATGTGTGTCAATCTTGTGGGGCGACTTCTTCATATGACCCCACTGACACTCAGGAGGTTGTTGCGTAGGATCTGTCTGTAGCTATGGAGATGGAGAGGGTAGCTAACATTTTGCATGACGCATATGAAATTGATACTCAGGTAAAAGTTAGCATGTTCATTGAATTTAATTTATTAAATTTTGATTTTGAAATGCAAGATTAACTAATTTAGTTTTATGATTTTAATAAACTTGCAGGGTCACAGTGTTGATACTGGATACACCAGCCCTACACCTACTTATTTATGTAGTACACCTATCGGTGGGGTGTGTAACTAACTTAAACAATTATAAATGTATTACATGTTAATAGCATTATTTTACGAATGGTATTTTAATATCTGATTTTGGATGTTGAATAGGCTAATATTGGAGGTTTCGAGGGAACACCTCTCGGTGCCTGTGGATTTAGTCAAACCTTCATGCAGGTAATAGAATAAAGACTTTAACTAATGAATTGTACTTAATAGATTTGTGTAGTTTATATTCATATCGTTGATTACATTGCATTGCACATCATTCAAACTCAAAGCATTACTTCAAATTCCATAACTAATAACTAGATGTTGATAGATGAAAAAATTTCAACTACAATATAGTTGTTTAGAAATTCAACATAAGTAGTGATGCAATTACTTCACATAGCATAAGTAATAAGTCTAGGAGCAGGTTCCAATTGCATTTGCTTGTCATGGCATTCCATGAGACCACAATTTACTGAGGAATCTTTTCAAAAATTTCACTACCTTGTCTATGCTCCAAAATGGGCACCCATTATGGTCTACTCTCACATATTTGAAGCTTGCTTGAAACTCTTTTGGAGCAACTATCCCAAATCTGGCTTTTAACGCTGAATTAGGCCACAATTAGGCCTCTTTTTCAAAGAGACACCTCTCCAAACACACAACCAACACTTGAAACCTCCAAAAATTCAAAATATAGCTAAGAAAACCTCATATTATTCAACTTTCAAGTCTCCTCTCGCTCATTTAGACCCCTTTTAATAAAACCCTCACTTTCCTTGCAATCAATTAGGGCTTATTGAAACTCTTATGCCCTGACCTCTCACAACCTTATAATCACTTCAATTAGGCTTATTTATGCCTTTACATGCTAATCCCATCCTCAAATAGTGCTGCCCCAAAGATCTACATACACTTCCTTCACAAAATCACTCTTTTTCAATAGTTTCCACCCTCTTTCACCTAGGGTTTCTCACTTATTCACTTCTCTGACCACTTACAACCTCTCAGATCCTCTAAACACCCTCCAATTCACCTTCTCTCATAGTTTTTAGGGGATTCTATCCACTTCTAAACCCCTGTCCTCTTTTCACTCACTCTAGCCTTGTTTAAAAGGCACCAAAACTAGTGTTTTCACTAGGGCAGTGAGGAGAACTCACACAAAAACTTCACCAAACCAATTCCTTAACTTATAAATAGGTACTCCTACTTTAGACTGGTCCATTCCACCAAGAAAAAATTGATACAGAAAGGTGGAATGGACTTTTTAGTTCATTTGGGCAATCAACCCCTTAGCCCCTAATTTCTGATCGCCTAGAGAAATTAGGCCACCAAAAGCTTGAAACTCAATATCAAACGCTCAAATTAGTTTTAAATTGATGCCAACACCTAAATCCTTCAATTCACACACATTACAAATGCACTACCACCTGCATAGAACCGTACACTGGTAGATGATGGAGGAAAACATAGAAAATAGTAGTATAACAGTGATATTTTATTAGTTTTCTCCTTCAAAATGCTTCAACAATAGCTAACAATGATGAATCACATATTTTAAACACTTTCCCAATCATTTCAACTTCCTAAGCACCTAATATTGCCTCTACAACTCCCTTGACAAGGCAGTTAGTAGGTTGAAAAAATGCCTCAAAGAAATGTGGTCTCATGGTGATGGAATGCCATTCCATCACCATGAGACCACATTTCTTCGAGGCATTTCTTCAAACAGCTCACCACCTTTTCTATGATACCACATTTTTCATACATGTGTACCAAATCATTTTATCAAACTACTCACTTCCTTGCTACTATGGCTAAAAGCCTAAAATAGGTGCTTTCCAACAAACTATGGATGCTTGGAAAATTTTCTATCAAAGCATAATAGTAATCAATAATACCATAGAGAAGGCAATGAACTATTTGAAAAAATGTCTGAAAGAAATGTGGTCTTATAGTGATGGAATGCCATGACGTGCATTTGTTTGTAATGGCATTCCATCACCACGAGACCCTATTTCTTTGAGGCATTTTTTCAAACAGTTCATTTTCTTCTCTATGCCACCACAGTTATCGTACATGTCTACGAAAGCATTTTATCAAACAGTTCACCGGCTTGCTGCTATGGGTAAAATCCTAAAAACACATGCTTTCGAACAAGATATGGATAGGACAAATAGTAAGCATGATAGTCAGAAATATATAGTTTAATAAGTACTCAAAATTTTGTTTATTATCTCATACATTATAAGTCATGACGTGGATCGCTATTGTAGTTTTCGTGATTGAATAATTTGTTGTTTTATTTTCAGTTGTTGCAAGCAGAAACACCTCTGAATATGATGAGGGCAATGGAGATCGGTGTTTCATCTGCTATAGAATCCTCGATGGCTTTAACAGGGGAGGTATGAGGCAAATTACTATATTTCAATTTGCATTCGTTGTTATAGATGTTAGTTCTAGTGAAAAAGAAAACCATTATTGATTTGTGGTTTAATTTCTATTTGGATGGTTTATATAGGGCTTCAGCATGCCTCAGCCTGGGCATGCAAATATTTCCCTCATGGAGAGTGATCATCAGATGTGGTAAGTGATTATTTTGTTAAATATATCATCTTTTATAATGTAATTTATATATATTAATGTATTTACTTCTTATTGTAACAGATAAAACTTCATGAAGAACTAAACACTAGGAGGAGCAGTAGGAGCACTCCTCAAGTGCAACATAAACGAGTGACAGATGCATCACCATACGATCGACAAGCAAAGGGAAATAGTTTATTTCGAGGGCATGGAGAGCAATGAATTTTGATTCCAGAGCCCTTTGTTGTATGCCTACATGGCAATTTTGTAAATATTTTGTATTGGATTTATTTGACATTGTATGCCTATATGGCATTCTCGTAAGCCTATATGGCTATTTTGTACCTATATTTCATACTTATATCAACATATATTGATGTATGCCTACATGGCTATTTGGTTAATACAAATCTTTTTTATCGATGGTGTCCATATTTGCATTCTAAATTCATGATTCAATAGATATGAGTTATGTGTATTCAAGTTTATACTTTACAACTTATGTGTATACTTTGTGACTTACGTGTGTTCTAATGTATACTTTGCGACTTACGTGTTTTCATGCGTATACCTTGTATTTGTGTGTATACTTCAAGGCTTACACATTTTTGAGTACTTGTACTTCCCTTATTCACATGTACATGCTTGAATTATTCACATGTATACTTATTAATTGGCTAGCCCTAGCATTGATCATTGATTTCCTTCATGGTTTGTCTCGAATATTAATTGATTGATGCTAAACAACTTTATGTAAAAGCAAAAAACACATTTTCAATTGGTATTGCATGAAATGATTCATAAAAAGATTTCAAAAAGTATCCTTGATATTACAAAAAGATATGTGTTTATACACTTCAATTGTCCAGTCACCCTTTGGTTCTTTCAAAGAAAAATCTGCCTATGCCACTATTACACTGCACAGGTAAACCATATTTTGTATTGTGGAACTATATTAAGCTACCACTCTCAAGACCAATGTAACAATGATACAAAATAATGTTTGAGACTGCAAGAAGACATCAAAATGGCTAGTGCACTAAACAAATTCTTATGATTTATGAAGAATGCTGATAACTCTACTCCGTTGGCTTCTTTTTTCAAAATCATACAAATTGAACCCTGGCATCAATAGATTGTGTATATCAAGCTACCACAATTCAAGTTTCAACGGTGAATATTTATCATGCATGTTTTAAATGGCATTCAAGTTTATGGTGGTTTTGTTGTTTATATGATGTTATGTGATATTATAATCCTAATTCATGCTTCTAGGCTGCATATATATATATATATTGTTTTTTTTGTTTTTACATGTTTTTTGTACTAACAAACCCAAAACAAACTGAATCCCCCTCCAAAAAATTTGGCCGAACCGGTGAACCGAACCCCCGAACCTGAACCCGAACCTCATACAACCTCAAAACCTCTTCCAACACTCTTCATTCTACCTACACAAACTTCATTGACCACCAAATTATGCTACTCGGGCTTACATTACCCACTTTTACTCCCTCAAACCTCTCTTTTTTATTGAAAACCCCTTTTTTCCCAACTAGGGCATCATGCCATAACATAATTTTGACCTCCCCTATGCTTGCATACCTTTTTAACACATCAAAATCCACAACCTCACTCTATTTTCAACCTATTCTAACTTATTCTCAAGCAATTTCTTCTTTTCACCTCTTCTAGCCTTGCTTTTAAGGCCTAAATTCTGAATTTTCAACAGGGGCAACGTTAGTAATCTCTTCCAATTCCTTTACCAATGCTATTTTCTTATTCCTACTCCCTATCCTACTTACATCAGGCCCATTCAATCGAGACAACCTAAACAATAGGTGGAATGGCCTATTTCAACATATTACACTCAAACCCTTGTATGAGCAAGTTCAGACTTGTTTCAAAAATCTACTTCTAAGTTGCTTGGACATTAATAGAATTCCAAAAGAATGGATTCTAATCAAAGATAAAACCATTCTACAACATATTTAGATCATCTTAGAGAAAACTCTTGTTGTACGGACCTGTACACAGGCTGGAAATGAAGAAAATGCACAAAAATTATTAAAAAAACAAAGATATTTGATTGATATTCTCCTGAAAACTCTTCAACAACCACTAACTTTGAGTTTCCAATGATCATACACTTTTTTGTGGAAAACTCGGACTTCTCAACCGTCGTGTGTATGTTTCTCTTTTCGATTGTTTTTCATTCCATCATAAGGGATCACGTCGGTTGAACGTAGCTCAGAGTAATTATGTGTGTTTGGGTGTGAAAGAGGACCATGCTTAGCATAATCGTACCTATCAGGATGTGTTGGAGCAATTTTTCTGGTGACACGAATTGCAAAACGAAAGTAGCACTACTCTACAACTTTACACTGCTTGCATTTGACACTTTTTCTATCAAGTGAAAACTGGACACCACAGGAAAATGACTCTGAGATAACAAAAATTGAGAGAGGTTATTGTAGAGGGGCTCAAAGCAATCCCATAGGATCAGACGATAAGTTTTTAAGCATCTTGATATCCGAGTAACAACATGCTGAAGTTTGCAGCCATTTTGCACTTTGGACCCTTAAGGGATCGATCAAGTTGAATGTAGCTCAAAGCGATTTTGCGTGTTTGGGTGTGAAAGAGGACTATGTCTAGCATAAACATACCTATTCAGACGTGTTGGAACAGTCCGTTTGGTCACACGACCTGTAGAACTAAAGTTGCACCACTTTGCAACTTTCAACTACTTGTATTTGACAACTTTTTCCCCAAGTGAAAACTCACCACCATGGGAAAATGCCTCTGAGATAGAAAAAACTGAGAGAGGTTATTATAGAGGGGCCCAACGCAATCCCATATGATCATACGATAAGTTTCTAAGTGTCACGGTATCTGAGTAACGACATGCTAAAGTTTGCAGCCATTTTGCACTTTGGACCCTTAAGGGATCGATCCAGTTGAACGTAGCTCGGAGTGATTCCACGTGTTTGGGTGTAAAACAGGGCCATTCCTAGCGTAAAAATACCTATTCGGATGCATTGGAACAATATGTTTGGTCACATGAGCTGCAAAACAAAAGTTGCATCACTTTACAACTTTCAACTACTTGCATTTGACAACTTTTTCCCCAAGTGAAAATTCACCACCATGGAAAAATGCCTCTGAGATAGAAAAAATTGAGAGAGGTTATTGTAGAGGGGTCCAACACAATCCCATAGGATTAGACGAGAATTTTCTATGCATCACGGTATCCGAGTAACAACATGCTGAAGTTTGCAGCCATTTTGCACTTTGAACCCTTAAGGGATCGATTTGGTTGAACGTAGCTCAGAGCGATTTCGCGTGTTTGGATGCAAAAGAGGACCATGTCTAGCGTAAACATACCTATCGAATGCGTTGGAACAGTCCATTTGGTCACATGAGCTACAAAACAAAATTTACACCACTTTGCAACTTTCAACTACTTGTATTTGACAATATTTTCCCCAAGTGAAAATTCACCACCATGGAAAAATGTTTTCTAGATAGCAAAAACTAAGAGAATTTATTGTATACGAGCCCAATGTGATCCCATAGAATTAGACAAGAATTTTCTAAGCGTCACGGTATCCAAGTAACGACATGCTGAAGTTTGCAAAAGTTTTGCACTTTGGACCCTTAAGGGATCGTTTCGGTTGAACGTAGCTCGGAGCGATTCTGTGTGTTTGGGTGCGAAAGAGAACCATGCCTATCATAAACATACCTATTCAGATGCATTGGAATAGTTTGTTTGGTCACACGACCTGTAGAATGAATGTTGCACCACTTTGCAACTTTCAACTACTTGCATTTGACAACTTTTTCCCTAAGTGAAAATTCGCCACCACGGGAAAATGCCTCTGAGATAGAAAAAAACAAGAGAGGTTATTGTAAAGGGGCTCAGCACAATCCCATAGGATCAGATGAGAATTTTCTAAGCGTCACGATATCCGAGTAACGACATGCTGAAGTTTGCAGCCATTTTGCACTTTGGACCCTTAAGGGATCGATCCAGTTGAACGTAGCTCGGAGCGATTTCGCCTATTTGGGTGCGAAAGAGGACCATGCCTAGCGTAAACATACCTATTTGAACGTGTTGGAACAGTTCGTTTGGTCACACGAGTTACAGAACGAAAGTTGTACCACTTTGCAACTTTGCACTGCTTGCATTTGACACTTTTTCCATCAAGTGAAAACTAGACACTACAGGAAAACCACTTTGAGATAACAAAAATCGAGAGAGTTTATTGTAGAGGGGTCCAACATGATCTTGTAGGTTCAGATGGAGATTTTTTAAGCACCATGATTTCTGAGTAATACCCCGTCAAAGATTGTTGCCCTTTTGCACTTTGGACCCTTAAGGGATCGAGTCAGTAGAACGTAGCTCAGAGCGATTGTGCTCTCTTTTCAATGGAATTAGGTGGGCAACACACTTAAATCTGTTTTAGTTTTCGTTTGGTTGGATTTCAAGTGATTTTTTGCATTTTAGAAGCCAATTACTGAGGGTCGGTTTGTATACCCTGTTTTAAGGGTTTTGAGTGCATTAAAATGTCATATTAAGCCTTCCACCCACTGTACGCTTTTGTAACTAGATGGGAAGGCTTAGTTAGGTTTATAAAACATGTGTGCAAGGGAGGCGAATAGAGGGTTTTAGGTGATGCCCTAAATGTCAAATGGTGCAGTTTTTAGTGGAAAATGGTGGTTTAGTGCTAGGGTTTGAAGAAATATTTTGGGGTAGCAATATCTCTTGAACTTTTAAGCTTGTGCAAATATTTTTGAAGGTGTTTCAGGCTTTGGTTGGTTGTGGGAAGGTTTAGAGTATGGTTTTTCAATAAACCCTTGCCTAACTTGTGAATGAAGAGGGTTTTGGGTTTTGTTATGTTAGAGGGCTTATCATGCCCTAAAAGTGGAGGAATTGGTGGTTTGGAAGACTGGTTAATATTGTCCATTGGTGGTTTGCATGTGATAGGAAGAATAAAGGGGGGTTGCTTGTTTTGTGAAAGTTGATCCAAAAGATTCTTATGAGGGTTTGATGTATGTTGAAGAAGGCTTGAATGGGTGCCTAAAATGGTGGTTTTTTGTAAAGGTTGTTAAGGAATTCTGAGAGTTAAGGTGGGAAAAATAGATCTACAGACCTACAAGAGTGACTAGGTGCAAAGTTGAAAATAAGCCAAGATTGAGTTTTGAGGGAAGGAAGGAGGTTGGAATCCTTTTCTATTATGGAAGTGAGTTGATTGCCTCCCTGTATTGCTATCAGAATCACTTCCTATCATAATCACTTCAAGTTTACATTATTTTGCACTTTTTCACATTGACAACTTTTCAATTTTTGCAATTTTACATCATTTTGACAAATATGCAACATGAACTCCAAAATGACCCCAAAACCAACTAACATGACTTATTACATTATAAATTGGTCTAATATGACCTTATTCAATTGACAAAACTCAAAACACAAAACTAACTTAAGACTTCCATGAACCAAATTTGCTCAATAACCTTGGTGCCCCTGCACCAAATTTCATTATTTCAATAAATCTCATTACAATGCCTTAAGTAGTCTGTTCTCACAGATCTTTTACAATTTCACTCATACATTCAAGATTCTCTTATAATTTCAACATCATAGGTGTTCATTATGAGGTTAACTTCAAATGAGTAACTTGAGATTCCCTTACAAAGCTTCACATGCTCTTTTATAATGGCTTCAAATCAGAATTGAGATTTCTCAATCTATCATCAAAATAAGGATGTTGCATTGATTTTTTGGATGAGATTCTCTTCGATGGCTCATATATCAGCATTTTCTACAAGGAGAGACCAATCAATTTTTAGTAGTTTACTTACAGATACGCAAAGTCAAAGAAGAAAAAGAAAGAGCATCCAAAATGGAAATGAAATGAAAATAGATGGAAGGCACTTACAAATAGGCATGGCAGTCTCTCAACTTATTCACTCCTGGTCATACATCTTCACTGGGAGTTCCAAGATACCTATTGCACACAACACCTCTCATGAATAGAATATCTTGAAATTCGAGGTGCTCTTATAATGTCTACATCATAGGTGCTCATGATAAGGTTAACTTCAAACGAATAACTTGAAATTCCCTCACCAAGCTTCGCATGCACTTTTTTAATGGCTTAAAATCATAATTGATATTTTTCAAGATCATCAAAATAAGGATGTTGCATTGCTTTTTTGGCTAAGATTCTCTTGGATGGCTCATAAATCTGCATTTTCTACAAGGAGACACCAATCAATGTTTAGTAGGTTACTTACAAATAGGCAAAGTAAAAGAAGATGATAACATTGGCATCAAACAAATTAATGTGCATACAAGTATAAAATTAATAAGAACCAATGTACATATACTTTCAAATTAATCCAACGAACCCCATTCGGGTTTGCTCTACTATTTATTGTGTCAAGTATTGCCTCATGGTCAGATACACGGACCTTCCACAAGGTCTACCCCCATAATTGGTGAAACGAACATTGGATGCCACGACAAGGTTCAAGTAATGAAGAATCTTGCGATGTGTGTCAAAGTCCTAAAACAACCAATGTTTAACACTCTTATTTGGGTACCTTCTAAGCCACATTCCAGTAACCACAACTGAGCCTGTACGGTATTCGATGTTTTCTCCATCTATAACTGGGGCCTCCAATTTATTTTTGGCCTCAACACGACACAAGTAATATTTTGTTCCCTCTTCATTGTCTCCATCTACAATAACTGCATGAACATGCCCTACATTGATATGTGTAACAAATCTCTTGAAATTAGTCAACATTACGAATACACTACAAAGTAAGATAACGATATGGAATTTCAACAACTAAGCAATTAGATATATTACTTGGTTGAACTAGATCTGATACGTGGTCAAAGTCGACCGATGATTCCATCTGTGTCAGTTCCAATGCCGTCGGAGGGTGATACGTGTGAAGTGGGCTAAGATAACTTGTCAACTATTTGTCAACCCACTCCCCTGACTCACAATCATTCTAGGATTGCATTGTACATGAAGAAAAAAAGCATGCCATCTTCTATGTATCGATACTCCATGGACCTTCATTTGAGCTAAGGAAAGAGTGTAGCTCGCTAGATCCTATTAGTGTACAATAGTCCTCATATGGTGCAATGTTAGTATCATCCATAAACCAAAAGAATCTATGAACTGAAGATGTACCTTCATTACCTGGACCCATCGAAGCATTACACCACTCGATGATTGATCTTGCATTTGTCAACTTTGCATTGTCTTTATACTTTAACTCTTCTCATGCTAATGCTCTTTTCATGCATGCTCCCGCACCATCATGCTCCCCCTTTCCATGTCCGGCCTCACAAAAGTTCCACATATGTTGAACACTCGTAATGACATGCATCCTACACAACCAGTAGAACATGTGTGAGTTCTTGAACTGTGTTGCACAGTTATCTGACCATATTATATGTCGACCGTATGCTATGCCCCTCTAAGCCAAACCATTGTAGAACATCTAGAAGCAACCTTGCATGAACTCTGGAGAATGTGTGTGATCATCACTAATGTAAAAGTGGTACTCCTTCAATACCTTCCTTTGGTCCTCTGTACTATCAGATGCATGAATGAATGATTTGTGCACAAATATCAAAACTTGTGTGGAGTTGTAATACTATGACTGCACCTCACGCTATGGCTATAGAGTGTATTTCTCCACAAATTCAACCACTAATACTATGTTTCAAAATAGAAAGGTGTCCTTGCATAGCTTGTATTGTGTGTCCAACCATCGGGTGCTATGGGTATGCATTGCATACTCAGATAGTATATTATCATGAAACATGAACATAAAATGATACACTGGAATCTTCTGAATAACCAAATCACACCTTTTTTCTTGAGACCCAACTTTTGTAGCATATGCCACTGTTTTATACTTCTCAAACTCTACTATTTTTTGTCCCACCTCATCTGTTATTTCCATATGTTGACATACTAGCATACGCTACAAGCCACCACAACGCTCGCATGAACCATCCAAGCATGCTGTCCTGAAGAATATCTGGTCATCCTCTATTTCACATAATTTTTTTGATAATAAATCTCTTGAAGATTTTGGTGGGGCTTCTATGCCACAACCCTGCAAAACATCATTAGTATGCAAATCTAAACATATAGAACAATAAACATCATAATTGTTAGAGAATTCAATCTGTAGTCTACAACAACAAGTAGTGCATGTGTGATTTATCTTGACATAAAAAGGTTTAAGCATTTCAAAAAATCTTTGAGAAATACTAATTTGAGGATAATCATTTTGAAATTTATGAAAAAATTGGGTTTGAGTCATATCCAAGAAATTCTTTAGACGTGGCTCACGGTTCCAACTACTGATTCTCCTTCTTACCACATCCCTTTCATTCAGAGATGGCCTTGTGTTATTCATCCAATACTCTTCAATTAGTGTTCTCAAGGCTTCAACAACTTCTTTATCTTTTCGTGGAAATCTCCTTGAGAATGCCCATAATTCATTTGAATAAGTGCCCTCAATTCTTTGTCACCTTTGAATGGCTCTTGATAAAGTTTTTCTACTAATTCTCGTTTGTGCACTTGTATTTCTAATGAGATGAGCTCTCTTTGTTTGACATCTTACCAAAGTCGATGTAATGACACATCGGGTGACATTACTATCCTTTGAGTGTGAGGTCTTACCCACACTCTCATAAGCATCCATTAGATTCTTCACAATAGTGTCATCACTTGATGCATTCGATGTTCTCAACCCAAGAGTCTTCATGATGTTTCTATACTTTAGACCCCGCATCATTTCAACAAATAGTTGACATCTTGCGGTCTCATTTAGCCTTTCAAAGAATAATTTCCAATTCTTATCAGCATATCTTCTACAAGTGCGTGTTGAAATCTTACCTTCCATGTGCTGCAAAATATCATCATCAATATTAATCAAATACTTTGGCTTTCTATGCAAAATTATAGGTGGTGTTCTCCTAGGTACATACATATCAACATTAGGAATTTCATCAATACTTAATTGAGGTGGGCTATATTGTGTACCTTCAATCGAGGGTAGAGTATAATACATACCTTGAGGTTCATGTGGGGATGATGGCATACCTTCTTCGTCAAATCCGAGTGATGATGTACTCTCAACTTGAGATGCGTTGGATGGTGTCCAACAATATTCACTTGCGGTAGATGGTGTCCCTCTATATTCACTTGCGGTAGATGGTGTCCCTCCATATTCGCTTGTGCTTAATGGTGTCCCTTCATATTCACTTGTCGTAGAGGGTGTGTCTCCAACTATGGTATATGAATCTGTCTTACCATGATGCTTTCACATTCGTGCCTTTTGTGCTGCCAATTCCTTTTATCTTTTTGATGATTGAGGTTCCTCTTCAATTGGATTGTTTTCGTCAATTGTTTCCAATTTCTTCTTTTCATGATATGCCGCCACCCGAACTCTCTCCTTTTCTTTGAAGGTTTCATTCTCTTCGTCTGTTAGTTTCTTCTTTGTTCGTTTCTTCAGCATGGTGGATAATTTTACCTATAGCATGGTAATGAGATGAATATTAGTTCCTCAAAAATGTATCCATTCAAATAAATCAAAATATATGTCATTCAAGGCTTCATAAAGAATACTTACAATCATCCAGTACAAGAGTATTTCTAGCATAGACAAAGGTCACATGATTTTTTTTCAATGGAATTCCTTAAAGAAATATGATAATGTGGCATGAAATGATTGCAATATAGGCTCAAAATGGAAGTATTGACAAGCATACAAAATTTCAACTTATGTCATATATATATGTATACAAAATGTGGAAGCATACATGGTGCGGGAGCACCATTGAATGAAAATTGTCAATTCAAGAAGTTGTTGTCTAGGCTTTAGGATTTTGGAATTTTTGAATTAAATAAGGTCAATAAGACCATTTTCCATTGTAATGAGTCATTTTTTATGTTTCCTAGGTGTTTAGAAGGTTTAGATTTCAAAATTGCAAAAAACATTGATAAGTTGCCAATTGTGCAAAAGGGCAAAATTGTAAAGTTGTAAAAAGCAGATTTTGAGGAAGGCAAATGGTCATTACCATTTTAAATGTCAGTTGAAGGCGTTAGGATAGTTATTTTTGTGGGAAAAATCATATATATGCTGGAGAACATCGATGCAAATATTGATTTAGAAGATTGAATTGAAAAATCACTATTTTTTTAGATTTTATGTATTTCTTTGTCTTTTGCAGCCTTGGTTCGGGCCGTACAAAGAGGTTTTGAATATAAATCTTATTGAATCACTTTGGGGCATGTGTTAATAGTTTTTTTCATTTTATTTGAGACTGTAACTCTGATTCTAGTGGTAGTTTGGATTGAATCTCTTGTTGTAGGTCTGTGTGCCCTAATTAAAGGGGTTTGAAGGTCTCAATTATGTAAATTGGCCCATTCCGCTCACTGTGATTACTATAATTGGTGGAATGGGTCTGCATAATCAATAAATAGGTGAGGGAATTTTTTTATTTGCAGGGGAGGTCTAAAAGGGTGTTGGGCATAAAGCCCTAGAGTGAAATTTTGAGTTTTCCATGAGATTTCGAGTGGTTTTGATATGCTAAAGTGTGTTTTGTGTTGGGGAAGCATGGTTTCCTATTGAATTGAGTTTTTTAAGGCCATTTTAGACCTTTTTTAAGTATTCATAAGATTGTGTGAGGGTTGGATGAGTGTTTTTCAATAAACCCCTAGTTTCTTGGGTTAAAATGAGGGTTTTGTGATTTGGCACTTTGGTGAGTGATTTTCTAAAAACAAATGGTGGAATCCTTGGTTTGATAACATATAGACTACTTACCTATTGATTTTGGTGTTTTGGAAAATGATTTAAGATAAGGTCCTTTGTAAAAGAGGCCTAGTTGGTGTAGAAATCCAGTTTTGATGAAGTTGTAACAAAGAAGCCTATTGTGGCTTGTTGATATGTTATTGTGTGCCCTATTGGGACTTTGAGAAGGGTTAGGTATTGGTCTAAGAATACCTTCTCTAAAATATATATTTGGTTGGGTGAGTTAGCTATGCTACAAGGATGACTGTTAAATTGGTGAAAGTGAAGAATTTTATGAATTGTTAATTGTGAATTGTTGTTGTTGGTTGATTTTGTGTTGAGTTGTGTTATAGGACCTCCCTTGATTTCATCAATACACAAGGTAATTCAATTTTTAAATAATAAAATGCCTCAAAGACATGTGGTTTTGGTGCACTAGGGGGGTTTGAGAGTCTAAGAAGGTTCATTATGACTACTCCACAATCTAGGCTCTGTAGTTCAATGGAGTAGGTTAGTTTTAGGCTGTGTAAGGTGTGTGCATGTTTTTTTGTGCAATGGAAAACAATAATCCATCATTTGGTTGTTGTCCTCTCAAGAAATACAGAAGTTTTCCAATGAAAATGGATGGTTACAAGTTGGTGATTGAGGAAAGAACATTCAATGAGACTGTAAGTTTGTTCCTAAAGCATGGGTAAACATTTCTAAATGTGTTTCAATCAGTGACAGAGCATGTGAAGGTTTGGAGTATGCTTTTCTAATAAACCCTCATTTTGAAAGCTTGTTTGGGAGCATAAAGTAAGGGTTTTGTTTAACAGCGTTTATTTGAGCCTTTCCATTCCTAAAATTGGTTGAATCTGGTGTTTTCTGACCTGGATAAAGATTTTTTGGAGTTATTAAGTGTTTTGGGTGGTGATTATTAGGATACTTCATTTTTAAAGAGTGTTTATTAGGATACTTCATTTGTAAATTTGGCCTAATTTGAGGCTTATTCCAGCGTTCAGTCAAGTTTTTTGATGTTTGTTTCAAAAAAAGTTTAACTGACATAAAGGTATGTGAATGTATGTCAAAATGGGATTCGTATTGTGCTTTTAGGTTTTAAAGATAAAAAATGATTGAAGATGGATCACCCGATTTAAGGGTTTAGTGACCTTTTTGGAATATGGTGGATAGTTTGCTAGAAGGAGTGAATTTGATAAAATAGTGAAAAGTTTGATTGTTTATGTTTGGAAACTATTTAAAAGATGTTGGAAAATTTGTCTCAATGCTTGGTAGAAGTTAGAAAGGCTAACTTGTGGAATTTGTTGTTTTGAGCAAAGTTGACTCCTTGTGCAAAATGATGTTATGACTACAAGAATTAAAGATCCTGATGGATCAGTGATTTGTGAATATGTATTTGGTTTGTTTCAATCAATAACTTGTTGATTATAGTGTCTTGGATGTCTGGATAAAGGTTGGTAGTTACCTTCCATGATTTGTTGTTATTTTTCCATGTAAGTTGCATTGAAGAGTGAACTAGTGAATCATGAAGGAATTGAATGGTTTTGAGTTTCTAATCAGGTTTATGCTATGTTACAATCAACTTTATGATGGTTAATTTGTTTTTGAGTCTGAAAAAGAGTTAGAGCCAAGTTCTAATGTTTTGTGGAAATATGAAATCAAGTGAAATTGAAGGATTTTGATGAAAAGATGACTGAGTTTGTTGGTTGATCTTCTCCAATTTAAGTTAGGGTCAGAAGTACCCTTGATGATTTGTGCATCCTAGTAGATGCTCTGCATCAGGTTTAAAAATGTAATTGGCAAGTGTATATAATTGTGTAATTTAAAATATGCATTGACAACCTAAGATTATATGACAAACAAACAATGATCAAGATGGAATATACAAAATATTAACAAAAATGAAAGCAAGCCATAATAGACTGAAAGAAAATGCATAAAGACTTCACATACCTAAAAAACCAAAGCTTCAAATGGAGGAGTTCAACCCAATTATGTAGCCTTTGATTCTTCTTTCTTTAAACTCCTCAACAATTTGACTTTTTCAAAAGCTTGTTCCCCTCCAAACTTCAATTGTATTTCACTTTTGAATGGAATTCAAACTTGAATTTATATTATATGCCTTTCAATGTGAAAATTATTCTATTTCATGCAAAGGTGGTGGAAAGATCATGAAAAATGTGGTGGAATGTGAAAAACAATCATGCACACTTCACAACATCATCACAAAGTGTCTTTTTATCGTAGCACGTGCAAAACCAGGAGAATATGCAGAATGTGGTCCTTGAGATCACAAGTATATTGAGTTTTTTTACCATTTTTAGTGCAAGACAAAATGCGCTCGCGTTATAACGCGCTCGTGTTATAACGTGTGCGCGTTATTTCTTGCTAAAACGACCATATCTCTACTTCTTCAAAATGCGCTCGCATTATATGAAATGTGGTTTTCTTAATAGATTTATTTTCTCTCTCTTTGTCTATACCCTTTACCCTAATTCTATATCTCTCCCATGTACCCTTATAGTAGAGGAGATAGAGGTGAGTGTGTGTGTGTGTGTGTGTGTGTGTGTGTGTGTGTGTGTGTGAGAGAGAGAGAGAGAGAGAGAGAGAGAGAGAGAGAGAGAGAGAGAGAGAGAGAGAGAGAGATGTAGAGGGAGGGAGAGGAGAGATATATAGTAGAGAGGGAGGGAGGGTTGAGGATTTGAGGGTTTTAGAGTTTAAGGGCTCAGGGTTAAGGGTAGAGGGTTAAGGGTTTACGGTTGAAGGGTAGAGGGTAGAGGGTGTAGGGTTGAGAGAGGGAGAGTGGGAGAAAGAGAGAGTGGGGGAGAGGGAGAGGGAGAGGGAGAGGGACAGAGTGTGGGAGAGATGGAGATAGAGAGGGAGGGAGAGAGGGGGGGAGTGGGAGAAAGAGAGAGTGGGAGAGAGTGGGAGAGTGAGAGAGAGGGATATTGGAGAGGGAGAGGAGAGAGCGAGAGAGGGGAAAGAAAGAGAGAGGGAGGGAGAGGGAGAGTGGGAGAAAGAAAGAGTGGGAGTGAGTGAGTGAGTGAGTGAGAGAGGGGGTAGGAGGATAGTCTTAACCCTTAAACCATCTACCCTCTACCCTATAAACCCTAAACACTCAACCCTAAACCCTCAACCCTCAACCCTTAAACCCTAATCCTCAACCCATATACCCTCTTAATCCCTCAACCTCCCTCAACCCTTAAACCCTAATCCCTCAACCCTATACCCTCTTTAATCCTCAACCCTCAACCCTTAAACCCTAATCCCTCAACCCCTATACCTTCTTAATCCCTCAACCCTCAACCCTTAAACCCTAATCCCTCAACCCCTATACCCTCTTAATCCCTCAACCCTTAAACCCTATTCCCTCAACCCCTATACCCTCTAACCTATACATTGGACCCTCAACCCTAATCCCCTAACCCTATACCCTCAATCCTCTACCCTCAACCTTAAACCCTCAACCCTCAAACCCTCTACCCTCTACCCTATAAAACCTTAAACACTCAACCCTAAACCTTAAACCCTATACCCTTAAACCCTCTACCCTCTACCCTCAATCCTCTACCCTCTACCCTCAATCCTAATCCCCCAACCGTTAAACCCACTTAGTAAACTCTCTACCCTAATCCCTCAACCCACTTGACCCTCTTGAACCTTAATCCCTCAACCCTTAAACCCTATTCCCTCAACCCCTATACCCTATACATTGGACCCTCAACGCTAATCCCCTAACCCTATACCCTCAACCTTAAAACCTCAACTCTTAAACCCTCTACCCTCTACCCTCTACCCTCTACCCTCTACCCTATAAACCCTTAAACACTCAACTCTAAACCCTCAACCCTTAAACCCTAAACCCGTAAACTCTCTACCCTCTACCCTCAATCCTCTACCCTCTACCCTCAACCCTAATCCCCCAACCCTTAAACCCTACCCTCTACCCTCAACCCTAATCCCCCAACCCTTAAACCCACTTAGTAAACTCTCTAGTCTAGTCCCTCAACCCTCTTGACCCTTAATCCCTCAACCGTTAAACACTAATCCCTCAACCCCTATACCCTCTACCCTATACATTGGACCCTAAACCCTAATCCCCCAACCCTATACCCTCAATCCTCTACCCTAAACCCTCAACCCTTAAACCCTCAACCCTCTACCATCTGCCCTATAAACCCTTAAACACTCAACCCTAAACCCTAAACCCTAAACCCTCAACCCTCAATCGTCTACCCTCTACCCTCAACCCTAATCCCTCAACCCTTAAACCCACTTAGTAAACTCTCTACCCTAAACCCTAAACCCCTATACCCTCTACCATATACATTGGATCCTCAACCCTAAACCCCCCAACCCTATACCCTCAATTTTCCACCCTCAACCCTCAACCCTTAAACCCTCTACCCTTTACCCTCTACCCTATACATTAAATACCCAATCCTCAATTCTCAACCCTCAACTCTTAATCCCTCAATCCTCAACCCTCAAACCCTAAACCCTCAATCTCGATACCCTCTACCCTATACATTGGACTCTTAACCCCATTCCTTCAACCATATGTACCCACAACCATAATCCCTCAACCCTATACCATCAACCCAATACCCTAATCTGTCAACCCTATAGGTCGTCAACCCTATACCCTCTATTCTCAACCCTCTACCCTATACATTGGATCCTCAACCCACATATATCTATGTCCCTCCCTCCTCTTCTCTCCTCTTCTCTATCCATCCATCCCTCCCTCTCTACCCTAATCCATCAACCCTAAACCCTAAACCCTTAAACCCTTAAACACTCAACCCTAAATCCTCAACCCTTAAACCCTAAACGCTTAAACCCTCTACCCTCTACCCTCTACCCTCTACCCTAAACCCTAATCCCTGGACCCTAATCCCTCAACCCTTACACTCTTAAATCCAAGAAAACTCTCTACCCTAATCCCTAAACCCTCAACCCTTAAACCCTCAACCCTTTACCCTCAACTCTCAACCCTTAAACCCTAATCTCTCAACCCCTATAACCTCTACCCTATACATTGGACCCTCAACCCTAATCCCTTGACCCTATACCCTATACCCTCAATCCTTTACCCTCAACCTTAAACCCTCAACCCTCAACCCTCAACCCTTAAACCCTCTACCCTTTACCCTCTACCCTATACATTAAACCCTCAACCCTCAATTCTCAACCCTCAACCCTTAATCCCTCAACCCTCAATGCTTAAACCCTAAACCCTTAACCCCTATACCCTCTACCCTTTACATTGGACCCTCAACCTAATCCTTCAACAATATACCCTCAAACCTATACCCTAAACCCTTCAACCCTAAACCCTAAAAACTTCTACCCTATACCCTCAACCCAATACCCTCTACCATCGACCCTAATCCCTCAACCCTCAACCCTTAAACCCTAATACCCTAGAAACCATCAACCCTATAGGTCCTCCACCCTAATTCCTCAACCCTATACCCTTAACCCCTATCACTTTCTCTCTATCTATACATCTCCCCTCTCCCTCCCTCCCTCTCTAATTGTCTCGATCTACCCTCTCCCTCTTTCTATATACCTCTCATTCAATCAATCCCTACCACCCTCTCTCGCTCCCTCTATCTATCTCTCTCTATGTCCTTCCCACTCTCTCCCACTCCCTCTCTCTCATGTCTCTCCCTCCCACTTGCTCTCTCTCTTAGGTCTCTCCCTCTGGAAACCTACCTAGGTAATTCTCTCTCTCTCCCCCCTCTCTCTATCTATCCCTCCCACCCTACCTAGATAAGTCCCTCTCACTACACCCCCCTCTTTCTCTACCTCTATCAGGTCACTCCCTCCCACACCCTCTCCCTCTCTTAGGTCTCTCACTCACACTCCCTCTCTCTCCCACTCCCTCTCTCTCGCACTCCCTCTCCCTCTCTCTTGCACTCCCTCTCACTACCTATCTCTCAAGTCTCTCCCTCTCACCCCCCCCCTCACACTCTCAAGTCTCTCCCTTTGGCACCCTACCTACATAACTCTCTCTTTCTCTCTATCTCTCTCTCTCCCTCTCTCTCAATTCTCTCTCTCCCACCACCCCTCTCTCTCTCCCTCACTATATCCCTCTCACTCCAACCCCTTCTCTCCCACTCCCTCTCTCTTAAAATCTCACTTCCACCCTCTCTCCCTCTCTCCAGACTCTCTCTCTCTCTCTCTCTAAATTCTCCCTCCCTCTAAAGACATACGTAAATACATGCATACTTACATACATACAAGCATAATACATATGTACATACAATCCTACATCCATACAAGCATGCATACATACGTGTGCAGATACAATCTTACACACATATAGGCATACATACAATATACATGCATTGATACATACAGGCATACGTACACGTACATACATACAAGCATGCATACATACATGACATACAAGCATACATGTACATAAAAACATACAAATATATCATCATGCATTCAATAGACTGGTATTTAACATAAAGGAGGACATAACGTGAGTGTGTTATAACGCGTCCTCATTATGTCTTAGTTGACATATTTCCCGCAGAAGAAAAAAACCTTGTCAAAACTAAGATATAACGTGAGCGCATTATAA
>CM021108.1:640236108-640394118 GCA_007115665.2 Sequoiadendron giganteum | reverse complement strand
TAAATTATAATGGTGGAATAAGTCAATAAAACATTTTGTTTTCTCTCAAAACCTTCAACAGGGTATTATAGACCCGTCCACATAAAATTGCCCCTAAATTGCTTTAATCTTTATGAAATCCAACAAAATCAAAACCACGGTGATGCTAAATCAGATGTACATCAAATATAATGCCTTTTATATCACAAGAAATCTGTATGGGGTCATACAACACTCTAGATCAGCAAATTTACAAAAACAAATTACAGAGAATTCGATGTCTTTTCTATTCAAAATTTCAAATTTACAAAAGCCAACTTTTTCCCAATGTCCCACAAAGACTTTTAAAGCATTTCAAAATATGAATAATCAATTCAACTATCTTTCCACCTAGAAAAACTAACTTGACTCTTGAACTTCCAAATTTTGCACCTTTTGCAACTTTTCATGACAACATTTGGAAATATTGACAATTTTGCAAAATGAACTCTAATCCGACCCAAAGGAATCAAGTTACATTATAATATGGTCTATTATGACCTTATTTCTTGACAAAGTCATAAAACACACCAAAACTTGACATAAGACCTCATTTACACAAAATGACTAACATGGTGCCCCTGCACCAGAAATAGTAGCATTAGAAATGACTAAGTCAATAACTAGTTTTTAAGAAGGAGAAGTCATATGAAAAATGTTTTTTTGCATTCAAAAATACTTTTAAAATGAAAAACAAAAAATCATTAGATAGTTTTAGATTCTACTTATGGGTTAGAATGTTAAGGCCTCCTACATGTAAGCCAACATAACATAAATTCTATTAGGGTTAACTTTAGAGAAAGAGGTATTGTTAACACTTGGAATTGCACCCTTATTGAACCTGTTGTTCAACATTCCAACAAAACACGGTAATGATCTCAAGGTGTGGGACCTTGATTATATGTCAAAATTTTAGAGAAGGTTTTCTTCCTCTCTAACCTAGATGCAGTAGTATTGGACCAACCCAACACTAAACAATCCTACAACTAATCCTATTCTATTGATTCTCTAGGGAAAAGGGAAAGAAGTAATGCATAAAAATAAAAAGGGTGGTGATGCACCTAGATTAAATGGTGTTTTCTCCTTCCCAATACATCAGAAAGAATCAAAAGACTACAAAAGAGCATACACAATTCTATATCTTATCATCTTTCAGAGGTGTATATTAAGGTTAGGGTTTTGGTGTTCTCTTTCAAAATAAAAGGTTGGTAAGCCTCATTTGTAAAAAAAAATTGGTCTTTTGTTTTCTATAGAGACATGCAATTTTGAAACTCTACTATTGTACTAGGTTCCATGCCTTTGAATATATAAAACTGCTATATTATCTTATCTCACATATTTTATATTGTGCAAATCTTCTTGCCTCTGTTAATGTATAAATTATTTTTCTATTTCTCTGTGTGTATGTTGTGTTAATCTTGTTTGTAAGTGTTGATTATGGATTATTTATTTCCCTTTTAGCATCTATCAAACCCTAACCTCCATATACACCTCTATAAGTTGATAAGATAGAGAAATGTGTATGCTCTTTTGTAGTCTTTTGATTCTCTTTTGTAGGAGGAAACACCATTTAATCTAGGTGCATCACCACTCTTTTCCTTTTTATGCATTACTTCTTACCCTTTTCCTTGGAGAATCAATAAAATAGGATTAGTTGTAGGATTATTCAGTGTTGGGTTGGGCCAATATTGTTGCATCTAGGTTAGAGAGTAATCCAACCTTCTCTAGAGGTTTGATCTCATTTGAAAGGTCCCACACCTTAATATTATTCCCATGTTTTGTTATAATGTTGAACAAGTTCAATAGGGCAACAATTCCAAGTGTTAATAGTTTTTGGCATGCTCAATGGGAATGGTTTAGTGATCCTTAACTTTTCTAATAATATTGATACGGTTCTCAATAGTTGGAGTCATTTAATACATAATACAAGTACCTAACAACTCTGTAATCACATACTGGTGATCCTATTGGTATGTTATTTTTTTCTCTAGTTGAGTAGATCCATTTTCCCTTTTAAAAGTGTTTTAAAATAAAATATTATCTTCTTCAAATAATCTTTAAATATGAATATGTTTCATGTGAATATATTATTTTCCCCTCCATTCCATGAACATGCAAATTTTGTGCCTCCCCATCATCAATATCAAACTATGAATGCTCCTAGTTTCATCCCAAACAATCCTGCTACAACAAGTTATTAAATTTTTCCTTATTCTTGCCTCCCACACCCCCCAACTCAGCCTTCTTGGTGGCCTACACATGATTATCCTCTTAGTTAGCCCTATAATTTGATCAACTTGGAGAATGTAAGAATAAAGGACATAATTTTATACTTCTAAGAACAATTAAGGGATGTTAATAGAGAGCAACAAAATAACCTACAATAGGAAGAGCTTGCTTATCAAAATCATCTTCACCGAAAACAATAGAGATGTGAGCAATAGATGGAATTACAAAGAAAATAACATGAAGAGTGTCTTTCTAGATAGTTGGAAGCTAGGTAAAAACAAAAAAATCAATAAACTAAACCAACCTCTCAAGTTCCTCACTTCAAAATCCCTTAAATTTCCTTGCCACTTGTAGGAGCCTATACTTGTACAAGCTCAGTTTGTTATCCCACAAAAAAAAACCTCTCAAAATCCTATCCTTCCTCAATAAAAGTGTCAAATTCCTAATGTTTCACTATCAAATCAACTCCCTTTTCCTAGTACCATTTCACTTTTCAAAGGTAAACCTATTGTTTGGAAAGCTAGCTAGTCTAATGAGCAAAGGGGGGAGGGTGTTTGAAGAAAAAGAGGAATAACTACCCATTGTTGATGAGCCCTCATGTGTTCTAAGAACTGAAATATCAAGCTTTTTGTAAGGAGAGGGTAAGAATGATTAGCTACAATAGTAGTTTGGTGAGCAGATGAGCAATGACAAGGAGAGTATGCCCATGTTTACATCAGAAAAGGTCTTTGAATAACAAGAGTCCAACTTGACGAGATGGAGTGTGGCTTATTTAAATGATATGGGTTAGAAAAAAATCCTATTTGATGATGAAGCTATTAAATATACCTAGTATCATGATACTTACAACAATTTGCATGGAGAGGAATGTGTATGTAGCATGGAAGGATCAGATAGATCAAAACATACAACAGCCTATGGTGAGAGTGGTGAACATGAATTTTTTTTCTCATTTGGTGTCTAATCTTATTTTGTTCCATTTTTAGGGTCTGAGGCTACTAATGAGGCTGGGGAGCATAAGGATTGTTGTGTCATGGACCCAAAGATGTTGTAGCCAATCACCAAGAAGAGAAAATCAAAATAGAGAGGCAACCTGAAGAATTCAATTCTTCATCCCAAGTGTATCACAAACCTAAAGTTTATGTTGATGAAATATGCATCAATACATGTAATTATGATGTATGTTGGTTTTACAATTTCCTTGGGTGTGACAATACTGAATATGAGGTCTTCATTCAAGATGAAGATATGACCTTTTGTATTGGGGATAATGTACCAAAAATTGAATGTTTCACTTGGGACCAAAATTCCAAAGTTGATGTTGTTGAGTAGCAACACATGTGCCAAGAGGATAGCTCTTTTGTTTCTCAACTTGATAGTATGCCTAAAATTTAAAGTTTCTCATAAAGTTTCTCATTTGATATGCATGAGGAAGACCCTCCCCGTGTAGATCAACAAATAGGTATGGTATATTTTTCATCACTATGTGATTTGGAAGCTTTCTCTTTTTGTTTCATCTCATTTCGTGAGGAGGTAAGCTATTATAATAGTGATGTACCCTTGTATGAATAGAGTCCCATTTTATCCACAAGTGGTGTTTCTTTTGGTGCTAACCTACTTCCAATTTTTTAATCCATTCTACAATGTGCATGCTTGATGCATCACCACATGAGTTTAACACTTATATTTTATGGTTTCCCTACAATAGAAAAGTTTATAGTGGATTAATTCTTCACTACATAAGCAATATGTGTGACTTGATACACGCAGGAAAAAATTCATTGGTTGCAGTTGGGTAATGATTGCATCTATGGTCTACAGGAGATTATCTCCTTCAAAAGACTTATCTTTGATAGAGGAAATTTATGATAGTTGGAATTCATTTTTGTAAAAAATCTTTCACATAATAGCTTATTTTTGTTGTTTTCAAAAAGTGCCTTGCAAACTCTACATTTCCATCAAGGAAATGCATGATCTAGGTTTTTTTTTTGTTTCCTCTAGGTCTTTTGCACATCATATTTCAGCTTTTTGAGACAAGCCATGTTTCAATTTTTTGTTTTCCCTTGTGAATTGCCCAATGGATTTCCTAAGGATTTTGGTTCTCATTTTTAGTAGGAAAACATCAAGTAGAAGTTACCAAAATTTTGACACTTGTGTCACATGTTGACATTAGCCTATTTTATAAGGTTTTAGTGTATTTCCTACAAAGGTTTATTCATACAATCTAAATCCCTAAACCCTTAACTTATGGCCTACACTTTATCTTACATTTCTTTCTTGATCAGCTTGGCCCATTGTAGATTACTTAAGCTATATTTCTATGTATTTGATGTCATTGGTCAACCAATCCCTTTATTTTGCTATTTGATTGAGCCAATTAATCATGTGCCTTAAAAAACACTCAAGTCTCCTATTGGTATTCTTGTGTGGTGGCCCCCACCATTTTCTTCTTGGAATCCATGTGGATGTATTTTATTTGAGTACATTTATCTTTTAGAGCATGTCTTCAAAATCTGTGAGTCCTTTAAATTTGCGCTCATGCATTATGTTGATGTGTCAATTTAACTATATTATCTTTGTCTTATCATTGGAGGGATTTTGTTCTTCCTAGTGTAGAATAAAAAGGGATATTCCATTGAAGTTATACTCATGCGCTGGGGTGTCACATTTATCCCTCTGCCAACTGGTATTAACAACATCACTCATGGGCCACCACTTTCAGGTGGCAATTTCTTATTGAAAATGCCTAATCCTTCATAGCATGGTTTCATATTACAAGCTTAAGCCAAAGTTTCACTCATGTGCTCATGTGCCACATGTTACTCTTTGATGCAACAATTTATGGCCTAGTCCATGGGGGCTACCTCCTTCTAAGTGGTGATTTTTGATTGCAACACATCTACTCCTTCATAGCACAACTTTGTTTGTGCTTTCTCTTTTAAAGTTGTGATCATGCGCTTAGCTACCGCATATCACTCTCAAGGTGGCATGGTTCGACGTGTCATCTTCTTCATGAAATCTTATATTATCTATGGTGGGTTTTTTCCTTATGACTCAAATGATCAAACCAATGAATGGCTGCTAGGTGTCATCTTCTCATTACAACACACTATTTCTTCATAACACAAGTTATAAAAGTATTATTTCAAATTCATGCTAATGTGCTTTTATTCCACCTAGCAACCATGATGACCAAAGCTTCTAACATGTCTATAGGCCCAAACACTTCTATGGATCCAACCACATGATTCAATGTCGCTCATCTAGGTATTTTAGTTTCATTGGAGCATACTATTTCTTCATGGTGTGAGTTTGTACAAGCCTCTTAAGATATTATTGTGCTCATGTGTGAGCCATCCAATTATAATGTTTAAAAAATGAATCAACGATCAACATTTAAACTTCAAAAAATGACTAGTGAGGATTATTTTATTTTCTAGAATGACATTGGTTTACAAAAACAATAGATTCAATACAACCACTTCTACAACTACTAATTTTGACCTGTAATGGCCCCAAATTGACATTTAATGCTTTCTCCACATATCTAAGGAAAAACACGACTCCATATTGCATTCATTGATTTGTAAACTCCTCTTGTCTAGGTTTTGTGGGAGTTTATTGCACTCCATCTTTAATTAATTAATGTTGAGACAACCCTAGATGTTATGAATATTTTTCCCATGCCTTCAGATCTATTTGAGTTGGACAAATGTTTTCTCTCTATTGGTTTTGCATGTGGCTAGGGTTTTTAGGGTTTTGGTGTTCTCTTTTAGAATAAAAGGTTGTTAAGCCTCATTTATAATGCTTATTCCCTTTTTTTCTCTATAGAGAAATAAATTTTTTTAGCTCTGCTATTGTAACAAGCTCCATGCCTTTGAATATAAAAAAATTATATTACCTCTTCTCACATCTTTCATACTTTTCAATTTTTTTATTTTTCTATTTCTATGTTTGTATGTTATGTTAATCTTGTTTAGGGTGTTGATTGTGGATTATTTATTTTCCTTTTTAGCATCTATCAAACCCTATCCTCCATATACACTTATGGAAGATGATAAGATAGAGATTTATGTATGCTCTTTTACAGTTTTTTGATTCTTTGTGTTGTACCGGGTAGGAGGAAACACCATTTTATCTAGATTCATCATTACCCTTTTCCTTTTTATGCATTCCTTCTTACCCTTTTCCTTAGAGAATCAATAAGATAGGATTAGTTGTAGGATTATTCAATATTGGGTTGGGCCAATACGGTTGCATCTAGATTAGAGAGGAATTTGACCTTCTCTAGAGGTTTGATCTCATCTGCAAGGTCCCACACCTTGAGATAATTCCATTTTTTATTAGAATGTTGAATAATAGGTTAGTAAGGGTGCAATTATGAGTGTTAATAGGTACCATGAACCCAAGAAATCTATTAATAATTTCATATTCTAGTCTCAAGGATACTATAAGCTTGAAATTGAACATAGCCTTTTCATTAAATAACTTCTTCAACAAGTTTTTAAGAATTAAGAGAACACATTGTATATGTTTCAACTTCAATATTTGACCATTTTAAAATGTCTTTAAAACCAATAACTCCTCGGAATCCTCAAAATTTAGTAGAGAAAATTTGTAACAATTAAAGTGGTTTATTGTTCCATTCAAGGTTCCACCAAATAAAGTTGTAACTAGTAAATTTTTCATCTATTATAGAGAAATCCTCATTACCCAACTTTAGATGTTTGACCACCTTATATGCTCACCAAATTTTGTAAAAACATTAGACCTAAAGGGTTTGGTAGAGAACTTACCAAACAATAGTGTTAGCATTTTTCATAAATAAGGTTTCTACCCAAGACTAAATATTTAATAGCTAATCACAAAATAAGAATTTAAACATTAAATATATGAGACTAATATAAAATTTCTTGTTCAATTGAGGGAAAGAGATATAATATATAGCCTCAATATTATAAATTTGATGAGGATGAGGAAGAGGCAAAAAAATTCAAAAATAAGGGATTGCTTTAACTAAGTTTCTAACTTTCAGAGGATGGGAAATAAATCACAATCCCATGAAAGAAGGAAATGACAAGTACTCAAATATTATATCCTACTTAACCAATAAAATAAATTACCCAAGTAGACTTAATATAATAGGGTACAATTAAATAATTACACCAACATCCTCCTTAAGTATAACTTAGGAGAAATGTGAAATATGAAGTGAGTCTTGCCAACTAGGAATGCTTAGGTGCCCATGTACAATGATAGAATCCCCCAAAAGAAAAGAAAGAGAAAACTCACAAGGAAAAAATTATACCAATGAGAGAATTATGAATAAATATGGAAGTTTCTTGTGTACCTTAGTGTCGATGTTGAATTGTGACTAAAACCAATACATAGGAGTAAGTGATGAATGAGTTATTCACATCAACCATAAATATTTGTAGTTGTTTATTTCATTTTGGTTTGCTTCGGATTTTTTTTTGGCATATCTCAGCATAAGGAACCGTGTTGTGCAATCAAACTATCAATATGAAGTTTTCACCAAAATTCCGTTTTAAGGCTCCATGGGCAATTTTGAAAATTATTTCTAGAAAATCCATAAGGAATCAAGTAAAATCCTTTTGCAGGGAAATTCTTGGAGATATCATGTTGAATATGAAAAAATAATAAAAGTTATATCTTTCACCATTTGAGAGAATTTAACGTTGGAATTTATGTTTTTAATGTCGAAAGTGTTGCCAATTTACGAAAAGTTTAAAATTTCAAAATTTATGAGGGTTGGAGAAAAATTGTTTTGTAGAGGACCTGAGGACATCATCTCAAGCCTAATCACCAATTTTCGTGTGAATTGGAGAACTTTGAGTTCTTCACCTTGATGGGTGAAAATTATGTAATCCCTTTTAACGGATCACAAAACCTTGATTTAAACCACAGTTGTGTGAGATACAATCTCTCCTCTCAGAAAGCAGAGGTGCCCTTCTTACCGCTTATTGAAACTAAGGAAAAATAATTAAGTATTTACAATAATGTACACTACACTAATGATATGGGGGTGTGTCACATTCATAATTCTCTCTTTTTTCAGAGAATATGTTTTACAATGTTTCACAGTTGTAAGTTTTGATGCAATACAATTTCAAACTAAAATTGAGCAATAATTCCAATATTCCTATATTTTCAAAGCAAAGACTAGGAGTATCATTATGATAATGATAAATGATAAATAAGAAAAGCTCACGAAGGCACAAAGTCGTTTTGTAGCTCCCAATAACGAATCCTTCAAGATATGTCACCAACGTTGTATGAGAAGCACAAAGTATTCTATATACTCCACAATAATTCCATGAACAACATGAATGAATATAAGCACAAAGTCTTATACAAAATTCACCAATAGTATTTAACAATATCACAAATTCAAGTAAAGAGTGTAACCCAAATTTTACACAAATTCACTCAAAGCCCTTTCAATCTTAATTACTAATCACTACCAATTTGATCAAACCATAAGATGATTGTTCCCAACACAAATTTTGGTATGCAACTTCACTTTTTTATTGATCAAAATTAGATTCACAAAATTGAACTCAAATTTTCAATGTTCGCTTCACAAATGGGCATCACTTCATTGCAAAAGATAAAAAGATAACCATTACAAAATAATCCTCTCTTATTTATAGATGGGAGAGGAGAGAAAATTTAGGAAAATCAGAAGAGCGAATCTAGGAAAATCATACCTAACTAGTTGACTTATTCAAAAAATTTGTCCACAATTATAGGAGAACATATTTGTTTACATGTGATTACATTTGTCGAAATGACATGTAAAATTTTGAAGACTATTTAGGTAAAGCATGGAAAGATGCAAAAACTATCTAACACTGGAGACACAAGAATTCTTTATGGTTCCTTGCATTGGGTGTGGAAGCCTTCATATTTATTCATTGTCCCCTGCATGAATTTCTCATCCGGACCAACTGTATAATCAACAATGGTATGAACTCTTGTGATTGATCTTCTCGTAGATGAGAAATTTTTCTTGCATCTATCCAGATTTGTCTTGAGATTGTCGAGAGCAAGCCTTACATCACATATGGTGTTCATTGAATCCTTTGAAAATATTTCATCTTCCACCTATTCCATGATAGATTCCTTGAATATTTGAGCAATCTCACTAACCGGGAGGAAAGTATTATCATCATTAAGGAGTTTACCCAGTAACTTCTCAATTCCATCCATCATGATGACACAATGTCCTTCGACATCTTCTTGTACCTGTTGGATGTCCCCGATGAGAGATTTGATCACTTGTATGCGGTTTTTGAGAGATTCTCCTATTTCCACATACTTTTCTTTGTCAGGAATTACCCCAACTTCCACTAATTTACTCAACTTTTTCTCTCTCATTTGTGACCAAAATGAGACACATCTTTCCATTTCTTTCTACTCTTTCGAAAGTGTGTTTTCTTCTTTCTCAAGCTCTAATTTCAACTTGGCTACTTGATAAGTCTTTTCATCTGCAACATCTATGAGTTGTGAGCCCTGCTCTATTATTTCATCAATGAAATCATAAAACACCTTACCCTTGGAGTCAAAATTCTCCACCTTTTGTACTACTGGTTCCTCGAAGTTCACCATGTCCATCGGTTGTACATTCTCTAAGGAGCTAGCAATCTTTCTCAAAATTGATGCATATCTCTCAGCTTTGTCCTTGTACATATTTCTAGCCTGCTCCATTTTATCGAGTCTACCTAATAATGCATTCAAGACTACTTGTGCATCTTCTTTTGCACTTTCATTTTTTACCTTACCAAGCTTAACTCTTGTTAGATTATAGTCTTTCATGTTCACATCACCTTGTTCCTATGGGGGTAAACCAATGTCTACATACTTGTGACCTAATTTGTCTATATGAAGTGTTGAATGAATTTTAGCCTTTTTCTTCCCTTGGCTTTTGGAGGAACCATCTCTTCAAGGTCAAGCTCATCTGGGGAAATCATTTGTTTCTTGTGCTTTGACACTTGTGAGATTAGCCAAGGGGGGAGGAATGAGGTATTTTCTTCTTGAATTACTATTAAATCCTATGTAGCAAGTGCTTCTATAGAAATTGATTCTATTGTAACAATTGGGGTAGTATTAGTCATGACAGCCCCAGTAGACTACAAACCAAGTGGATCTTGCAAAGACTCATTCATGAATCTATTAAAATCTCCCTGAGAAGAGATTTCATATGATGGAGAAGATAGGCTCGGGATGGATGACAAAGAACCTGAAGAAACATCAACAGTTTGCAAGGTAGAACCTAAAGGAGTAGAAAGAACTGATGATGTTGATGGAGGGACATAAACCTTCACTGTATGCAAAGCTGATGTAGGAGGAGGTGAGGTAGGAAGAGGAGGTGGAGGAGTAGTAGGATTGGGAGGAGTGTAAGGAACATTGGAAGTAATGGGCGATGATGTTTGGGGAAGATTATCAACTATGTTCTCGTGAGGAGATAGTTGTTGTTCATCATCATGCCTTTGTTCCTCCTCTTTATCTTCTTCTTCTCCTTCTTCCTCAACAAACTCTTCATCTACAGAATCTTCATCTCTGGAGGATTCTTCTGCTCCTTCACTTTCATTCTCTTCATCTTCATCAAATGATTGATCTTCAGATGCAAGCTCTTTTCCCTCCACAAATGGTTGTTCTGATTCAATAGCTTCCTCTTCTTGAATTGTCACTACAATAGAACATGCAATTAGCATCTAAAATAGTGCTGAATTTTAGTGCATTTGAGTTCATGAATTGGACACTTCTATCGACGCAAAACTCGGGGAAAAATGGTATGTTCACTTCGGTGCCGGATTTTGCGCCGACGTTTTCGCCGACTTTAGCATCGACTGTAGCGTGAGATTTAGCACTAGAAAAGTGGTGCAAGCAATAGAACCTCCTTTAGCACCTAGAATAGCATCGGAAATAGTGCCTAAATTAGCGCCCAATTTGGCTTCCAATTTTGCTTCCATGTCTGATCCCATTTTTGCTTCTAGTTTTGCTCCCAGGTTTGCTTCTAGTTTTGCTTCCAGGTTTGTTTCCAGTTTTTCTTCCAGTTTTGCTTCTAGTTTTACTTCCAATTTTGCTTCCAATTTTGCTTCCAATTTTGCTTCCAATTTTGCTTCCAGTTTTGCTTCCAGTTTTGCTTCCAATTTTGCTTCTAGTTTTGCTTCCAGGTTTGCTTCTAGGTTTGCTTCTAGTTTTTCTTCTAGTTTTGCTTCCATTTTTGCTTCCATTTTTGCTTCCAGTTTTGCTTCCAAGTTTTCTTCCAGTTTTGCTTCCAAGTTTTACTCCAGTTTTGCTTCCAGGTTTGCTTCCAGTTTTACTTCCAATTTTGCTTCCAATTTTTCTTACAGTTTTGCTTCCAGGTTTGCTTCCAATTTTTCTTCCAAGTTTTCTTCCAAGATTTCTTTTGGTTTACTTCTAGTTTGTATTCCATTGTTTCTTCCTTTTTTGCTTCTAAAAATGCTTCTTGTTTCGCTTCCATTTATTAATTTAATATGTTTTATTTCAATTTAATTAGTTATATATATCGTGCCTCTTAAATAACTCATATGATTATAGAGTAAGTAATTTAATTATTTAACTCATATGATTAAATAACAAGATAATTATTATAACATGATCATCATCTATAATTAAAACAAGTGAGTCAAATATCTATTATTTAATTGAATTTGACAACATTCATCCTAAGCAGTAAATTAAAATCATCATAAGTAATAAATATCCATCCAAAAATCATCGACCACTTTTAATATATATAAATTGACAAATAAATACTGATAAGATCATCATCATATATAACTAAAACAAGTGAAAGTCAAATATGCCAGTAGATCAATAACATGTCAAAATGATACATGTCCAACAGTCGACATAAGTCAAAATGATACATGTACAAATGATATAAGTAAAAATGATAAATTATGTAACTCAAATTGATACAAGTCAAGATGATACATGTCCAAATGATATAAGTGAAAATGATACATGTCAATATGATACAACTCAATAATATGGTATTGTAGGCCGTGAAAATGATACATATGATAATAACCATGAAAAGAGGCATCATAACGATATATCAACAATGATCCATGATACGGTCTATATGATCATGAATGTCATTGGTTCAACCAACAATTGTCGCATCATCATCACCACCATCATGATCATCATCGTCGTCATCATCATTATCATCAGCCTAGGTGTCTTCCATATCTGCGTCGTCATCATCCTCTGCCATGTGATTTGTACCGGCAGAACCAATATTTTTTGGATCTATATCATGATGAGGATCATCTTGATCTTCTGGAAGACCCATGTTCTGCAAAAAAAAAATTCAAAATGAAAAGTTATTATTTATTTCATGCAATAATTTATTTTTCTATTATATATCTAATATTACAACATATGAGACGAAACCATAATCATATTACATCATATCAAAGAGCACATACCATAATAAAATTTCAAAAAAATTACAGCTAATATGTCATTCCAATGATGTAAAACATGCAACAATTCTAATAAATGTTAGTAAAGATCATAAAAAAAATTGTTATACAATTTAACTATCAACTGTAAATTCTACTACATAACCTTAAGTGCTAACCCTCTACATTTTGTGCTATATATGATTATGTTTTCCTCAAAGATCCTTTGAGAGTTAACTGGTCTATATATCTTCTTCTCCTATATTTCAGAAATGGATATTTTTCTAGGACATTTTGGCATTGTAATATGCTTCAAAGGTTCTTTGAGAATTAACTAGTCTATATGTCCCCATATTTGAGAGTTAACATTTATGGTTTAGTTTTATGTTTGTAAGCAAGCTATGACATGCAACAATACTTGAGCATACAAAGAATAGTTTTTCAAGACATTTTGTACTTTGATTATACTATTTGGAAGTGACCATTTTCATGTATATAATCATATCATGTTCATGTATGTTAATATAAGGTAGCTATGGAGGTAGTTCAAAGAGATGGCCCTGTACTTTTGCCTCATCTTACAAAGTCTGCAGGAATAGGAATAGGGATCGAATTTCGAGAGTCTTGTTTAAGTTTGAATTCAAGAAATGAAAAAATTGTAAAGGTTGGAATGACTTTTAATGTATCACTTGGGTTTCAAAATTTGCAGTTGCAGATTGGTAACCCCAAAACACAAAATTATTCATTGCTCCTTGCTGAAACTATGGTTGTTAAGGATAAAGGGCCTGAAAATACAACTGGGGTTAGCTCCAAAGTATACCCTAATGTTGCATACTCATTTAATGATGATGATAAAGATGAGGAAGTGAAACAAAAACCCAAGGCGGAGGTAAATGGAGAAGAATTAGGCATCTCCAAGGCAACCTTATGATCTGATAATCAGGAGATGACTAAAGAAGAGCAGCACCGACAATACCAAGTAGAAATTGCAAGGCAAAAGAATGAGGAGACTGCAAGAAGATTGGTTGTAGGGGGCATTGGTACAGGAGATGGATATGGCTCTTCCAAGCCATCCACTGAGATGGTTTCCTACAAAAATGTGGATGATATCCCTGTTTCTAGAGAGCTCATGATTCAGGTTGATACGAAAAATGATGTTGTTCTGGTACCCATATATGGAATCATGGTTCCATTTCATGTAGCCACCATCAAGAGAGTTACAAGCCAACAATATTGAGGGAATTATTATATAAGGATAATTTTCAATGTTCCAAGTACCGACTTTAATGCCAACTACATGCCAACATTGAAATTCCCTAGCAGTATTTATGTTAAGGAAATTTACTTTAGATCCAAGGATTCAAAGCACATTAAACATGTGGTGCAAATGATTAAATCCCATAGACAATCTGTAGCAATGAAAGAGTATGAAAAGGTAGAGAGATCTACATTGGTGACTCAGGAGAAACTTTAGCTTTTAAAAACAAAGCCAGTTAGGCTGGCAGACTTGTGGATCAGGCCAACATTTGGTGGAAGAGGAAGAAAGATGATTGGAACTCTGGAGGCCCGCCATAGTGGATTTCGGTATTTAACCATGAGAGCAGAAGAGAGAGCTGATATCATGTATCAAAACATTAAGCACACATTCTTCCAACAAGCAGAGAAGGAGATGATTACTTTGCTTCATTTTCATTTGCATAACCATATCATGGTGGGAACCAAGAAGACCAAGGATGTCTAGTTTTATGTGGAGGTAATGGATGTGGTCCAAAATTTAGGAGGGGCAAGAAGGTCAATGTATGATCCTGATGAAATTGAGGAAGAACAGCAAGAGAGGGACAGGAAAAATAAAATCAATGTATAGTTTCAAGGATTTATCAAGCGAGTAAGAGAGCTATGGGAGTAGCCTCATATAAAATATTTTGAACTAGAATTTGATATACCATTTAGATAGCTTGGTTTTCATGGAGTTCCTTTCAAAGCCTCTGCTTTTATTTTTCCTACGGTAAATTGTTTGGTAGAGTTGGTGGAATTACCTTTCTTAGTAATCACTATTAGTGAGATTGAGATTTTTAACCTTGAGAGAGTAGGAATTGGGAAAAAGGCATTTGATATGGCTATTGTTTTCAAAGACTTCAAGCAGGATGTACTCTACATTGACAACATTCCTCAATCTTTGCTTGATGGCATCAAGGAATGGATGAACTCCATGGGTATAAAGTATTATGAAAGCATAATGAACTTGAACTAGCGACCAATTTTGAAGACTATTACTGATGATCCAGATAAATTTATTGAAGATGGTGGTTGGGAATTTTTGAATATGGAAGCTAGTGATTCTTATTCTGATAATTTAAAAGAGTCAGATCCAGGATATGAACCCTCTGATTTAGAAGAGGAGTTAGAATCAGATTTCATGTAGCCACCATCAAGAGTGTTACAAGATAACAAGATGGAGGGAATTCTTATATAAGGATAATTTTTAATGTTCCAGGTACCAAATTTAATGCCAACTACATGCCAACATTGAAATTCCCTAGCAGTATTTATGTTTAGGAAATTTCCTTTAGATCCAAGGATTCAAAGCACATCAACCATGTGGTATAAATGATTAAATCCCATAGATGATCTGTAGCAATGAAAGAGTTTGAAAAGGAAGAGAGAGTTACATTGGTGACTCAGGAGAAACTTCAGCTTTCAAAAACAAAGCCAATTAGGCTGGCAGACTTGTGGATCAGGCCAGCATTTGGTGGAAGAGGCAGAAAGATGACTGGAACTCTGGAGGCCCACCATATCATACAAACTTTCACACTTCCAAGATACTAGAGACTAAAGAAACTTTGGAATTAAGCTTATCAGCTAAACATACATGTTGAATATGTTCATTGGTCAAAATGAGGTGACACTAGAACTGATTTTAGGCCTATAATAAAATGGATGTGCAAATGACAAAGGTGTCATTCGGATATGTTCATTTTCCTATTTTTTAAGAAATGTTTCTCTTGGTCTTGATCTTTTTATCTTGAAGCTCCGAGGAAACAACCACCTATTCGTTCAATGCAATATTCACTACATTTCTTATGATTCAAGAGGTTGAAAAGAAGCCCATGAAATTTTATTTCTCCTAAATCTCAATTCTTGATAAGATCACAACTTGTGAAGTGACAATAAAAACATTACCATTCTTGAATTTGAATCCACAAAATCGTTTCAGTAAAGAACTTAGTAAGACATATAAACACCATAACATAGGATTAAAACTCAAAAATTGAGACTTATAAATCTAACTCAATCCAAAAAAAAAAAGGAGTGGAGAATGACCACAGTAAAACAAAAATGCATACGAAAGTATACACATGAATAAAACATAGATACACAATGACAAAACAAAGAAGGGAAACTCGCATGAAACATCGACATATAGCAGAGAGAAACTGCATAAATTGTGCCATTATAGAAAATCAATGCAATATGATACGATGATCCAAAACCAAGCCTTGGTTTCCCTTATTATACGAGAAGCGACAAGCTACAAGCCTATTCATGAAAAGTTGTCTTTTCCTAACGCTAACTAATTGTGATGTGTTAAATATAAGAAAATTAACTTAATGAAACAATAGTAGCCAACAACACTTGCTCTGTTAGTCATCGTAGAGAACCTGTGACTTCTTAGGATGTGGTAGGATTCTCTTCTCCATGATGAAGTGCATGATCAACCTACGTGTCTTGATGCATCCACACTAAGGGACCTTTCTTTTGTAGTAATGAACAGGTGCATTTATGACATATGCTTGATGTAATCCTCTGTGATGTGAATGTCAAATTTTGAAAGGGAATCCCTCATATTGTACTCCAGATACATGATTCCTTCAGTTGTTTATGAGCGTTATCCAACACCTTTTCATCATCATTGATTATCTCAAGTTCTTTTGATAATATCTCAAACAATTGATCCTTCCATTGATCATTTTCTTTAAGTCCCCCATTATCAAAGAACATAGGAAATGGGATATCTAATGGTTACTCGAAGTCACCGAGATCAACCTTGATTCTAATACAAAACTCCTCATGTCAATTGACTAATTCATTATATATGTGGAGCATTTTTTCATCCATGACTTCCATCCTAACCAATTCTTCCTTCTTTTCTTCCACCATTTGTTGTAGCTTCCCATGTTCTTGATAAGTTGAGTGCAACTTTTCAAAGAGGTCCCAATACTGATCAGCCTGATTTATTACTTTCTCAAATCTCCTTTTGATCATCTCATAAGCCATCTCAAATTTAATAGTTTTGATTTTTGTCTCCAGTTCATTGCATTTCTTCTAAGCTTTCTCATGACACTACTTCCAATATATAACATCTACCATTGCATCTAACACTTTCTTTTCACAATCCACCCATGGAGAAAAAAACTCTAATGAAGAAGAAGGGTTTGATTTGTCTTTGTAACTAGCTACCTCCTTCCTTAGCTTTTCATTATCATTCACCAACTTTTCAATTTGGGCTTTATTGAATTTTACTACATTTATGTTCAATTCTACAGTTTCAATGGGATTAGTATCCCCAACTCTATGCACCATGAGATGTACAGATACCTGACTTGGATTGTTGATAATAGCAGGTCTCTTATCTTGAGGGTATATTGACCAAATCAACAATGTAGATTCATCTGGGTTGTAACCTGATACTAAATACATTTTATCACTAGCTTCTTCGGTTAGATGTAGTGTTTTATCCCCTCTCTTCCTGAAGCTATCAAACCCTATAGCATAACTAATATCCCAACCAGGAAAAAGAAAGACCCCAACTTCTTGAAGTAGTTCTCTTTCTCTCTCAGGTGTAATGGATTCTAGCTCCTTATCTACTTCTTTCCTTAACTCTTCTAAGGAAATTGCCTCTTGCTCAGGAGTGAAATCCTCCATTCTTTTCCTCACTGTTATGCCCTTGTGCTCATAAAAAAATGACTTGAATCTTGAAGTTTTGACAAAATCACTATCTGAAACAAATTCTTGTCCAACCCTAACTCTTACATCATCAAAACTTTCATTCGATGTTTCAAACCTGACAATGTTTTGTTCTTTGGGTGGCTCATATTTTGTGACAACTGGTGCACTTATCTGTTCAATTTCATCTTCCTTCTCATCACTATCTTCTTCATCCCTTTCTCCACTTATGTCGGTATCAATAGAAAAACTGACCTCTAGAGTCGGTTGTGAGGGTATGTAACTGAGGTGTTCCATCTCCTCAGCATGCATTCTAGAGCCAGTTTCCACATGTGCCTCAAAGATCATAGAAGGAACATCTCTGATTAGCTCTTCTTCATGATTGATCAATTGTTCAACCCTTTCTAGATGATCTTGTATATGGTTGAATTCCCTTATATATGAAGGATAATTTTTCCTTTTCCAATCCTCAGCTATCACGACCTTATTGTATTTGGCACTCCTTTGTATTGTTACAATTTCATCACAATTCTTGATTACATTGTCCACAAAGAATTGATGCACATACCCAGATAGCCCTTGTGACAACCTTGCTCTATTGATATTTTTTTCTGAATCAAAGCTATTTCTTTCATTTCCCAATGGTAGACTATAATGTGTCAGTTTCTTGTCAATCTCCTCATACCCTTCACTAGAGACAATTGTAAATTACTTGAAGCACAATGTACTTGGCATAATTGATTGCTTGTTTTTTCCCTTAAGATGCTTAGCATCTAATTTAGCTAATTTCCTTACAATTTCCAAATAAGCTACTCTATTTGGAACAGTCTTTAGCAACAAGTATGGATCTCCTTCAAACTTGTATGCTCTAATTACAGTGCAGTTAGAATAAGTATACCAATCTCCCCAATTGTGGTTCACTTTCCTTCTGGGATCATTTTCCTTAGGTCTAAGGAACCTTTTTACCTTAGGAGACAAGTTATAATCACATGGATGTCCTTACAATTTCAGCAAGGGTTTAACAAAATATTCTTCAAAATACAAATAATGGGATCTTTCACATCTACTATCCCATATTGATGTCCACATTTGAATTGGTTTAAATTTTTCATCCTCATTTGTGTCTCTTATCCTTAGCTCATCTCCCCAAAACCCTCTAGCTTTCCCTTCATAAAAAAGAAAATGCATGAACAAAAAATAATGCTTGAAATTTAATATATTCACTATTGTTTTTAATTTTCTCCAATCCTTGATTTAAAACATTGGCTAGGTAGCCAGCATAATCAAATGACCTTGTGTCTCTACTTTGCACATCTATTTCTAACACCATCGAGGCTAATGACATAAGAGGTGGGATCTCCACTCCCAATACTTATCCTGAAGTATAGTATGTGTATTGAAAGTATTGCTCGAACAATTCCTCATGAAAGGGAGGATGCTCATTGTGAGAAAATTTTCTAGGTTGATTTCCATCTTCTTTGGGCCTGTGTAGGGGCAACTTCCATCTTTTTTAACTAGTATCCATGTGGTGGTATTTCGTTATTATGTCCTTCACTGTGAATGAGAGGTGGATACTCTAATCTAATTGGAAAACAGTAGAAATAAAGTATTTGGAGATGATAATGAACTAAGACCTGGATCGTATAGTTGAATTGATTGTCTCTTGGGGTTATATTTGTTAGCTAGTGCTTTGGTCAATTCCACGTTGATAAATACATTAGGCACAACTAGTTTTCCTAGGTTCATTATCCAAGGATTACACACGGGTTGGAACCTATACTATTTTTTGTAGTGATACATGAACAATCCATACCCTCATTGTGGTGTCCAGACATCCCCTAGGTCTTTAAGTTTATCCCATAGTTTTTCCATGGAAGAATTTAACTGTGCACTCCTCTTAGGCCTCAACCCCGACCCAAGACACTTGTCTATTAAATATTGATTCAAGAGTTTGTCCTCTATTTTTTGCTTTTTAGTCTTTGGTGTCCCAAAGATTTCCTCCATTGTTGTGAGAACCCTAGCTTTTTCTTACAATTCTTTTTATTTCTGAAAAACCTTCTAACTGGGATCAGTATACTTGCATCAACTTTCTTCTATCGACCTTCCTTTTCTCCACTCCCGCTTTCTATGAGCTTCAATTTTTATGACAAAAATGTGATCAATCTGAGGTATATTTTGCTCAGCTCTGGTTCATTAATGTCCCACTTGCTTTCAATCTTGTCATCAGGGAGAACATTTAATTTGAATATATCCTCAATATCTTGGGCTATCAAATCACTCAAAAGCAATCATTTTCATTGTATTGGTGGAACCGTGATTTTACTCTAATCGATATCCATGTTTCCCATCGAAACGAACGTATGTCATTGTTTTTCCTTTGGGGCATCAACAAGATATTAGATGATGTCTCCCTGATACCCCTTAGTCTCTTTGATATCATACCTTAGGCGTGTAATTAATCACTTATAACATTCTTTTTGTTATCGACTCATCAGGGATTTTTTTTTAATATTTCGTCGATAGCAACCGTTCCTCCCAATACCCTTTTCTTCTGTCAATTCATTGTTGTATCGGGAAACTATGATTTTTTTCTTCAGCTCGATAGGTTTGTGTCTCACCGATACCACTATGTACTTTATTAATAACTATCTTCATCATACCATTGTATCAGTCCATCAGTGAGACAAAATTTCATCTTTCCCCAATATACTTTGTTGTCTCTGATATGCTTTGCTCAGGCTATCGGGGAGACAACAAGATGTGTTCTGGCGATATTTGTTTCTTACTCCAATGAATCAAATCTTGTTAGCTCTGTATTCCTTTTTGACTTGATCATTCAGTCACCAGTCACTTAAGTCATGACTTAAGTCATTAGCAACATATCTTTACCGACCCCCTTGCATAGGTTTGTTGATTGCTCGGTGTTATATCACCCCATTTAATTTTTCCTAAGTCGAGCTCGTTATTATTTTTTAGTTGATTGTGACGTCCACCTCATGGGTTATAATCCTGTTAACCTAGTCATGGCCCCACTTTTAAAACTAACATTAATTGCATGTGCATAAATAATGCCCATCTGATTTGAAAGTCGCATCTCAGTCGTTGCTCACAAACCTCACAGGATTTGAATATTCATCTCTGAAATGATGCGACGTTGGCAAATGTTTTACACATGTGCACCCGCAGTGTTGAAGGTAAATCTTGGTTGTATATCACATACCTCGCATGACTTAGACAAGTACTCTCCAAAATCTTGCGAGGTTTGCGAATGATGGACACGTGGGTTGTTTTGTTCGCTTGGGAAAGGAAGTGGAGCCCACGGGAGAGGATGATATGGTCTCCAGTTAGCAAGTTTTCATTAGCCAATGAGATAATGAACGAAGACAAATAAAATTCAAACCATGTTGACTTGATCTTCACCGTTCTCTATGCCATCTTGGAAAGAGATCGACGGATGTTATTCAAAATTGGATGCACGGATAATTGAACCGTTTGCTTCGCGGGAGTGAGCAATAATGGTGGACAAGACACCCGCAACCGCTATTTTTTTGACATTAAAGCACATAAAAACTTATTTTACTCACACAATTCAGAATTGCAAGTAAATTCAAAGCCTTTAAGAGATCGTGCGAAGTATTTCAAGGTGCAACTCAAAAAAATTAGGGTTTCATGTGAACAAAAAATCTGTAAGTCAAATTACAAGCTTTATCTTTTAAACAATCTTGATTTAAGGTAGGTTTTCGCTTCTTTCTTTCAAATCAGATTAGCTTGCATGTTTTAATTACTTTGTTTTGCTTTAAAATTGTGTATAAGTGCAGTCTTTTGTTGTGCTTAAAAAATTGTATATCCAATTTGCGCTACTTGTTAATTAAGCACCAGGTATTGAGCTATCCTGCATCGAAACTCTAGCCTTCTTTGAACCTACCTAATTGTCCATGGCTCCCAAAGCTCAAGGGTCTGGTTCTGAAATCCCAACTAGGTCACTCTCTCAGGATATTGTTGACCAACTCAAACCCTCGACAAGTAAGAAAGCTCAGGGGCAGGTAATATTTTATGGTCCTAAGATTTATGAGGGGTTGTTGGATAAGCAACATTGTATCAAAGATGTTGAAACACCTTTCACTGGATGGCACATGTTCAAGAATTGGTTCAGAAATAGAAATTGTGGAGTTCCCACTTGCAATACCTAGAGATTAGACATGGGAAAACTTGTGGTCCCAAATGTCTATATGGATGTGGACTTGCTAAAAGATATTGCAGCAAGGTATGACCCCATTTCTAGGGTAATTAGGGCATTTGAGGGTATTGAGATGGTCAAGATTACCAAAGAAGAAATTGTTGAAGTCTTTGACTTGTCTGAGTGGAATGTAGACATGATCCCTATTGACCTGAATGTTTTCAGGAAAGAGTATAAAAATACCAAGGTCTTGTTCAGAACCACAATGCTACCAATACATACTGCTACCGCAAGATATTAAAAAACAAAAGAGACTTGAATAAAGATTGGGAAAGATGAGAGGGAACCTTTCCTTGTGAAATACTTTGCTAACTACTTTAAGAAGACCTTCTATTCCTTATGCCAAATCATTGGTTTGATCCACTAGAAACTATACCAAAAGAATATGTGTACATGGCAGGACATATCCAGCATGGAGCTTTCAACATGGTCTATGATTATGCTACTTACTTGGCAGAGTATATGTACAAGGATTTGGTTTCTCTTAAGGAAGGAAAGAATTGGGTTCAATTCTGGTGGTACTCCCTATTAATGCATATGTTTCTATACAAGGGAAGGAAATTCTTTGGCAGAGATATGTCATTGAAGATGAAAGAGGATGGTCTTGAGCTTTCGGTACAGTGTTGGACCGGGATTCTGGACAAACATGATAAAAAGTCCGATTATGTGGTCTTTCACAATGTGTTTTCCTCCAAGCTGAGGAGATCCTTGATTCATGATCCACCAAGGATCCCGAAGGAGATTCATGATTTCTGGAGACCTATGGAAAGGAGGCCTGAATTGCAGATAACTCATAATTGGGTAGATATCATTCCCTATCCAAATACAACTATATTCAGGGTATATGGGACACCTAGCAATCCTTATGTCCTACCAAGGGATGTATCTTTGAGGATTGGATTTATTGAAATAATGAGACAACTAGGAGCTGCACAAATGGAACATCTGCCAGAAAATCAGAAGAAGGGGTCTTTCTTCCTTGAATGGATAGCCTTTGTAGACTTTGTGATGGTTAAGGGAGGGTGGAAAGCTTTTGTTAATATCTTGGAACCCTGTGACTTGAGGATAGTGCACCCTAGAAACCATGACCCTGAGGGTTTCATTGTTGTAGTAAAGGCAAGGATAAGGATCGGTGTATTTGTGCATAACTTCTACTACCCTAAAGATGTTATCAAGAATATTTTGGATTTCAAGGTGCAAGAGGAAAAGAAGGCCATGTATCTTTCCTTCAAAAATATGGTTGAGAATGCCATGATGTTTGATCCTAGATATGACCCTTTGCCAAATATCAGGGGAGAATGGGGAAGAGTACAATATGTTTTGGAAAACTTTGAAAGTGTTGTGGGTGTATTAAGAAGGGAAAGAATAATTGAGGATAAGAGGAAGTTAGTGGCAATAGAAGGGGGGCCATTTGCACATGAGGAATGACCTTCCTATGAGCCTCCAAAAAAGATAATAATATATTCTAGGAGGAAGGAGATTGTTAATAAACAATAGACATTGCTAATCCCTACTACCTCAGAAGGGTCAAGGGTAGCTTCTCCAACTAGGTTAGTTTCATCACCTCCTAGACAGGCTCCACCTGTCATTATTGAGATTGATTCACCCCCAAAAGTCCCTTCTCCATTAGAGCAACCACCGGCCAAGAACCAAAAATTTGAGGTGAGAAAAATTATTGACTACCCAGACACCAAGGAAGAAGAAATATTAATCACTCCTAAGGAGATGCAACAGGGTCCTCCAAGGGAAGTTGTAGCAGATACTATAGAAAGCAACCTCGGATTGGGAAAAGGGGAGTTAAGTGGGACAAGCTACTTGGATGACTTGAGACATAAATCTTGTAAGGAATTTATGGAGGATGAATATTTTATTAAAACAAGAGGATGAATATTTTATTAAAACAAGAGCATTTCAAGATTTTCCTTGGAGGGCTAAGGTTCCAATTTATGCCGAGAATATAGTCATGGAGAGGAGTTTACATCTTGAACTCCCTGAGAATGTTATCCAAGCAAATGTAATGAAATCCATGAAGAAGGAATTTCAAAGTATTACAATTGAGGAAGGAAGGGCGCTTGTGCAGAAAAGTGGAGTTATGTTATTGCCTGAATGGGACATTGTTGATGTTGTTGTATTGGACACCTTAAGAAGAGCTGAAAGACCATTATTTCAAACTGAAGAAGAAGAAGCTAGGTTGGCAATCAATGGATCAGCATTTAGTGAAGAATGTGATGCCTTGGCCATTTGGTCATTGTCTACAAGATCTAGGAAACTAATTATGGCAGAACCAACTGACTTTAGTGGACAATTGGTTATAAGAAGAGTTGTTGACACTCCAGCTCTAGAGGAAACAGACATGATGGTGAATGTTGCCAAGTTTTCCAAAGCAACTGTAGAAATTTTAACTACTGAAAGGGACTCATTCAGAGGACAATAAAATGATCTTTTGGTTGAATATGATAAGATTCAACAAAGAGTTGCTAAACTGGAAATAGAGCTAGCACTTTGGAAAGGACAAGTGGAGATGTTGAAGTCTCAAGGACAAACTAGCTCAAGCCAAGATGCATCGACCATTCCAGTGGAACATTCCCAACCTTCTCCTTTGTCAAAACAGCCCATGACCATAATACCATACAACTTGGGCCAAGAGCCACATGCAAATGATGAACTTACAAGGGAGCAACTACTTCAATAAGTTGAGATACATAAGAAATTGCTTGAGAAAACTTAAAATATAATGTATGAGAACAAAGCTCATATTGTTCATGCAGTACTCAAACATATGAACAAGAGGATTCGAAGCAAATTAAATATTGTTCATGCAAATTACTCTTCAATGTTACAATCAATAAGGTTGTCCCAGAGGGATAGGGATATAGCTATCCCAATCTTGGATAAGTGGATTCCAAGGGTTGGTGATTTGAAATTCATGGTGGTGGGGGCTAAACAGAAGGAAGATAGATACCCTAGAGTGATCCAAGTCTACAAATATGTTGATGGAATTAAGGAACACAAGTTACATGGATATATCACTCCATTGGAGCAGAGGATTAGAGAATTAAAGGCTAAGTATGATGAGGTAGAGTTGACATTACTACCGGATATCCAACATACATACAATGAGGTAAAGCCTCTACAGGTGTGGAAGGACCAAATGGATACCACTATTCCTTCACAGGCAGTTCTGATTTGTGAACATGTTGATATTGCTATATTGAAGGATTCTCTAGAGAAATTTTCTTTCATTATCAGTTTCTTAGAGGATTTTGATAAAGATTCAACTTCAATGATGGTGAAATATGCTCCATATAGAACAAAGATGGATGAAATCATTAATTTGAATTGGCCATCTGATGATGAATATGAACAATGGAAAAATATTTTTATTGATGAATTGGATTTATGGGCACAAAGCTAGAGTACACATACATTTGGTCAAGTATAATATAGGTATGGCCTAAGAAATTGAAATGCATAATGTGTCTCTTATAGCAAACACCACAAGTAAAGATCGATCACTAATTTTTTGAATGCTAGTTTGGGTCGACCTTTATTTCTCTTTCATATTTTTTCTTTAGCTCAAGGAACAAATATGCTACAACAATTAGAAGAATCTTCTCTCTAACAAAATTCCTTCTAGAAGGTGGGTCCATTTTCTTCATCGAATGGAAATATTTCATCTCAGTTTTTCCCTCCATTTTGAAGATGTAAATATAACTACAAAAGAGAATGTGTGTATTGTGGTCCAATGAGAGGGAGACATGTGTACAACTTGGCTTGAGGTTTCTTTTGCTCACTTATTTTATAAAAGGGAATTCAAGGCCACTTGTACAAGTATTTTGTTGAATTATGGAGCTGAGTATGCAAGTAGAAAGCACAGATAAAATGCATTTTGAGTCGATGTCTTAGGTTTTGAGTTAATCTAGCCAATTTTGTCAATTGTATGGTTTCTGAACATGTCTCAGTTAAATATGTAAGTCTCATGAGGTCACTGTCTCTCCATTCATACATTTTATACAAATTATTAATGAGAATGCTATCAAAGATCTTTTCGCTAATGTTCATTGTTGTCTAACTTTATGTCTTAGAGTAAAGACAAGATCTTATTCACCCTTTATTTAATATCATAAAGTTCACTCTTATTAGCTTGATTGCTACAATGATTTACACATCTTTTAGCAAGTGTTTTCATAATCAAATTAACTATCAAGACTATTCAATCCATATACAACATATTCATACTTGATCAAAGCAATACAAAGAACATATACACTATTGTATTGCCACATCCATTATAACAATACAAGGTTACATCTAAGGACTTCAGTAAATACTAACAGTTACCATTAAATTATATCAACCTTCCTTCCTCGACCCCAAGGTAAAAGAAGAATTCCCCCCCCCCCCAAAATGGTTCCCCACTCCTTCCTTTTCTCCCTCATATCCCTTAAAACCAAGCACATTAAAACTCAATGTTAACTACATCCACATGATCAACAAGAATGACAAGTGACCTATGAATAACAATCCACTTGAGTCAAAAAGACAAGAAGACTAATAGAAACCAAACACAACAAACATAGTACAACTGTAACTATTTGTCTCAAGTATCACTCTATAACCTCTTCAAAGATTATTGAAACTCAACACAGGAAATGCAAATTAACATATTAAGACAACAATATCCAACTAAGTTATTGAAATTCAACTATTGATACCTCATTCTCCATCCAGATTACAAAATCGGCCCACTTTTTGCTTTGTAATATTTCCTTTTCAAATTGCTTTGGATGTCGGCCATATTTCTCTTCCTATCAAAACATGGCACATGGACTAGCTAAACTAATTAATATGCAATCATTTACTTTTTCCTAGGAAATAAAAAAATATATCATTTAACATATTAAATATACTTACAAATGTACAGATCAAGGCTTGTAAACCTTTTTGGCCATTGTGATGCATGGCACGAAGTTTGCTGAACCTAGCCTTGGAGGCCTTGTGCTGAAACATATACTAATTCAATTTAACTACGCACAAATAAATTTTAAAAATCGTTTAATAAATTTGATATAATCTTATGAGAAAATTCAAATACCTGTGTACTCTCCTCAGCGGAATTCCTTCATGCATCGAACCTCTCATATGCTTTTACAAGCTCTTTCCATACTTTCACACTTACATCAAGTGGCCTTTTTTTGAGCCTTAGCTCAGGAGGGATTTTTTTCATCTTCTTTGTTTGGTTGCACCAAAATCTCTTGCATTATTGAGACATTTGTAGCTTTATCTTCTTTATAGACCAACCTATGCCAAATTCAGTCTCCATGTCATGGATAACTACTTTTTGTAGGTGTATGGGTATCTTTGAGAATGGAAAATGTAGATGGTCTTTGAGCCATTGAAGGCATGATTCCTTCAACCTATTCACAAACATTTTTCGAACATCTGGCATACAAAATTCCCTTGAAACCATATTGTATTCTATCTTGGTATCATAGGTACCAATGGAAGATACAAAACATGGCGTGGTGGAAGAATTCTGTGTCCGAGGAGTGTTTGGGACATTGGAAGTCTCTGCTCCCTGTTCCACATTCCTAGATTTTATTGTTATTGATTTCCTCCTGGATCTTTTGCTCGATCCAGGACTGATTGGGGAATCAATTGATTCCCTTTGACACAGTTGATTTGTTTGCAATTTTTCAGGTGCTTTACCAAATCGTTTTTCTATGTATCTGGCAAGAATTTTCAAGTCCACACCATCCAATTTGTACATTGCCTCTACCCCCAATATGGAAGCCAAAGTCTCTTTATCTTTGTCAGTATCATGTCACTATATATATATATATATATATAATCTTCTTTTAAATTTAAAAATTAAAAACTAAAAACTAAAAACTAAAAATCAAAGAAACAATGGAAAAATGGAAAAATTTACAAATCTATAAATTGATAATGAATTACCTCATTGTGGCAAGAGTGTGCTCCCTTTTCTCCCTTCCCTCTATTGCTTGAAATTTTGAGGTGACCTAGGGAAACTTATTTTCGTCTAGTCTATGGAGGCAAATGAAGTACACACTGCTAGGTATGAAAGTACACACTGTCAAGAAAAACAATTCAGATGTGTTTGCAATGCAAGGAGCATTTTTATGCATAGCTATAGTCAATCATTGTCAAGTACAATTCAGATATGTTTGCAATGCAATGAGCATTTTTATGCATAAAAATGGCATTACAGAGGTTGATTGAAAGTTTAATGAAGCAACATCACGTGGATCAATTCCAATCAATCACGATTTTAAAGCAACTTCGCATTTGCATCTACTATCAATATATAAGTGTTTTTTCTACTTTTCTTAAAAAATTCAAGGCCATATGGTGTTTCTCTCCTTTTTTAAAAGGAGTTTTAAAATTTTAAATCCCAAATGGTTTTTGATATTAAAAATCCCCAAAAAAAATTAGTTTAAGGGTATATGGTGAGGATTACATATTTTTTTATTTTCAATATGCCTTAGCCCTAGCCAAAACCTTACTTTTTATGGGTTCCAATTATCGTTAGACAATTTTTTTGGCACAAATGGCACAATCGTTCCTAAACTATAAAAAAAAAATATAATTTTTGTGGCTTTGAATGCTATGGAAGTATTTATCACTTCAAATGGCATTTGGCAAAGGTGCCAATGCATGATTTTTGTAAAAATTGACAAGAATGCAAACCAATGAGAACAAGATTCAAAATCTAGGTGATAAAAAAAAATCACACTAGCTAAATGCAAAAGGACAATGTTTGTAAGATTTGTGAAGAATGCAAACCAACGAGTATAGGGTACCTAACCAAATTCAATTCATTTTAACACAACCTACAGTCAAAATAAACATTAAATCTACCAAAAATTTGATAAAAGTGTCATATATATACCTACGTACACTAGATGATGCCAACTACTGATGCAAATAACACATGATACAAGGGACAAAAACAAGTCACACTAGCTAGAAGTAAAAATAAAATGCTTACCATGCGCGGCTCCAACAATCTCTTTACTCAAAAACTCGATGAAATCTCCAGATGCAACTTCCAGGCGAAACCCTATGGTGGCTGAGAAGAGAGCTTCCAAAAAGCTCGATGGAAAAAATGACATGTTTTTTTAAACTTTTGACATGTTTTCGCGAGAATTTTTTATTTTTTGTTTTTGATTCATTAGTCGGCGCTATAGTCATTGTAGTTAGCGTCAACTTTAGCGCCCTAAATGCAATCTCTTTGGGGTGTAAAAGGCAGCGTAAAGTGCACCTAATTTAGCGCCTAACTTTGCAAAATGATGTATTTTGCATGGAAGTCAATAAATAAATACCATTATTTTTATTATTTAAATTTGAGCATTTATTTTAGTGGTGTTATTACTCTCAACTCTTTATCCTGGGCAGGTTATATTATTTATTCATTTTGATTTAATTAATTTACTTGGGATATTTATGTGAGGCATGCTATTTTTCCTTACATAATTCATGAACCAAACATTCTTAAACACACTCAGGTTTCATCCTTAGAGTTTATCCTTCTACATTAAGGTTATAAATATAACATTTTTAAGTAGATATGATTCATTTTATACTTTATTAGGGCTTGGATGCACCCCTTATCTATGTTTCATTGCTACTATCTTGATTAGGGTTTGAGATTTTTTTGTGTAATCTCTTTGATCCCACTAACCCACCCTTATTTAATATATTATTGATAGATCATTCATCATGTATTATCATATATATTTGTCTATTGCCTTTATCCATGCATATGTTACATATTTTGACATGTTTTTACACTTTGTTAGATCTCATCATTCCATCCTAAAGTAGGTTTCAATCAAGAATAAGGAATCCAATCTCTAGTTTTCAAACAAAAAATATCTACGGTTTTAATGAATTTATGGAAGAAGTGTGAGGTAGAGAACCATCTAAAATTATTAGTAATAGGTTTTCTTTCATCTAGGATAACAAGGGACCATGGAAGGGATGTTCAGCTAAAATTATTAGTAATAGGTTTTATTTGTATTCAGCTTGTAAATAAATGTCTTTTTGATGTGAATTTGTAGTCATCTTGTAATCATAAGATTTGACCTCTAGTTGTCAAGATTATGTGTGTAAACTTTTTGTGAAGAGAAAAATGTTGCAATGCCCTATTATTTTTCATAGTGCGTCTTAATGAAAAGCGAGCGTATTAACAAGATAATTTCAACAATATTCTCTTGGTGCACAGTTGTTATGTGACTATTGTCATTGTTGTGTATTACAGGATCCAGAGGAGGCCATGGATAGAGGACGTGGACGGCGTAGAACTACTAAATCATAGAGAGGAAAGTGGGTGGAAATAGATATGACAACAGAATCTGCATATACAATAGAGGTAAGAAGAGAAATCAACCTCAACCAAAGGAGGAAGGTGTTTATGAATTCACAAATGCTACAACATAGAGGAGATAAAGTCATTTTTTTGTCCATGAGGCCTCTGAGGTCAAACTTATTGGTTGAAAATGCATAGGAATGGTGATTAAATGTGATTCTATGATCAAGGGAAAAGTTTTAAAATTAGGATGGCCAAAACATGATATCAATATGTCAAATATATGACTAAAGTGAGGTTTTGTGTTGGATAGCATATTCGTTGAAATGATATAATTGGTGTACTAAACATTATTTACTATGTTGTGTATTATAGGGGTGAGACGAGGCCATGGCAACAAATCATGTCATATCAAATGAGGACACAACAGATGAAGCAGGACATCAAGTACTCAAATTTTGACTTAACTTAGGAAAAAATGATCTAATGGCATTTTGTGATACATCCATCTGTTTTCACAGTATTATTGAAATTTATAATGTATTATCCAATCTTGACATAAATGAATGCATGTTTTTTATTATTTTAGATGGAGATCGGAGCAAATGCAAAGCCTGAGCGTTCAACTAGCAAAACAAAAATATATGTGTGCGGAAGTGGACCTAAAATTGTTAAATCATGTAGAGGACAGTGGGTGGAAGAGGATATGAAAATGGATCCTGCAGACACAAAAAATGATTGCACTGAACAAGAGGTTGGTCGGGACTATAGTACATGGGATGAATATTTTGAGAAAATTATTGTTTGTGGATGTTCTGTATGTCATGGAAAGAAACAATTCAAATGAGTGATTGTACAAATACATTACATATATGATAAGCTTCCATTCAGTAGTATGCCTCCTACAATCGATTCAAATCCAATAGGAATTGTGGTAAGGAATTTTCCAATTTGATATAAATAACATGTATACTTCGTGAAAGACCCGCTCCTCTGCGTTTGAACTTCCCGCTCCTCTACGTTTGAACTTCCTGTGTGCATGGTGGACTCTATTTTGGGGGCACCCAACGGTCCCCCTCTGCCCCCCTTGACCCATGCTCCTCTCTTTTAGGCTCGTGTCTGTCGGGTACCACCCTGGCAGGAATAGTGCCTTCCCCTACAGGTTTTTCAAAGATTTTGGCAGTTTCGGGCGAATCTTTTGTGTCGGCGATGGAGATCTCTCCATTTTTCGGTTGGAAGGATGTGCTTTCCAATGGAAAAAAGTCTCCTCCTTGTTTCCGCCCTTACCTGAGATTGTCACGGCTTCCGAAATAGATTTTGACATTCCTGATTCGATTTGTGATAGGATTCTCTCCTCCATGGAGAATGTTGTTGTGGGTAGATTTCTTTCTTACCGACCAACGATGGATATGGTTCGGAAATGGGTTGCAGCAAAATGGCACCTTAAGGGCAGTGTGGAGATCTATGCGATGGTTGGTGGTCTTTTCCTATTTAGATTCATGGTTGTGGAGGACTTATTTTCTTGTAGAATGGTAAAACCCTAATACAGTTATCTTCGGAAGTTGCCCTAAAAAGGGAAGTGCATGATATAAGCGTTTTTTAGGGTTGCGAAGATGTGTGATGTGAGTGTATTGTTGGAACGTTTTGATGCTGCCACATTTTGTCTTCAAGTGTTGGAAATCTCCTGAAAGAACTTGCATTGCAAGTGTGTTGTAACCGTTGTGTTGAAGATAATACATTGTGCAAGTTTTGGAGTGCTGGGGTTTTTTACCGAAAGGTTTTCCCTAGGGTAAATCATTGTGTCATTCTTTATTTTCCGTATGTATGGTATATTGTTGCAATATCATTGTTAATTAGATTAACGAATATGAAATTGTAAGGGTTTAAAATGAATTTGCACCATACTTTCCTTAAGAGATTAGTGTAGGAAGTTGTTTCCGCACCTAAGTTTCCTTACATTAGCCTTTGTAACACCTTCTACAAGATCCTTTCCAAGATTCTTGTAAATCGTATTAAACCTCTTTTGAATAAAATCATTAGCCCTACTCAAAAGGGGTTTGTCCCTGGGAGACATATTCTTGATGCTACTTTGACCACCCATGAACTGCTCCACTCAATGGATAGATTTAATTATTCGAGGATGACTCTCAAGCTTGACATATCCAAAGCTTATGACAAAGTATTATGGGACTTCATCCCAAAGGTCTTGGCCAAGTTTGGTTTTAACAATTTGGTCATCAATCTCATTATGGAATGTGTTAGAACTGTAAAGTACTTTGTTATGGTTAATGGATCCCCCTTTGGGTTCTTCGCTGTTGGAAGAGGGATCAGACAAGGAGACCCCCTGTCCCCCTATCTTTTCATAATGATTGTTGATGTGCTCAGCAGGAACTTCATTGGTTTGTTGTCAAAGGGCTCCATTAGGGGAATTGGAGTGGCTTCCTCCCTGGATCTGGTTGTTGTGCAACAATTTGTGGATGACACCTTTCTGTTTGGGAAATTTTTTGTGGTCGAAGCCAGGAAATGGAAAACTTTTCTTAACAACTATGCCTCTTGTTCTAGCCAAAGCATCAACTACAATAAAAGCATGATTTATTTCTTTAATTGTATGCCTAATTTGCAAAACAGGGTGACTGCGGTCTTGGGATGTGCTAGTGGTTCTCTCTCATCAGTGTACCTTGGGCTCCCCCTCACGGTTAAGGAGGTTACCATTGATTTCTGAAACTCGATTTTGGAAAGGATCCAAAGGAAATTGGTTGGATGGAAGGGCTCTATCCTAAGCCATGCTGGCAAACTCCAATTGCTCACTGTAGCTCTTCAAGGTATCCCCACTTATTTCCTCTCCATATTTAAGATGCCTAAGTACATTGCTGATAAATTTGAGAAAATTCAAAGGAACTTCCTCTGGTCTGGGATTGAGGAAAAGAAGAAACTTGCTTTGGTAAAATGGGAAAAGGTCTGCTAGGCCAAAAATTGTGGTGGACTAGGAGTCAGGACAATTATCAACTCTAACAGGGCTCTAATGGCCAAGGTTGGTTGGGGTCAGTTAAGGAACATTAAAGATTGGTGTAAAATTTTGAATTCCAAATATCTTCAGGATAGGTCTTTGATCAATTGTCTCTCGGAGTCTCATCCCCAAGGCTCGGTTTTCTGGAGGAGCATTTGCAGCACACAAGGCCTATTGAGGAAAGGGAAAATGGGCAATGGGAATAGAATCATATTCTGGGAAGATACTTGGCTATTTGACACCCCTTTGGCTTGCTCTGACTTTAGGGCTTTGATGGGTCTGGCCCAAAGATTCTTTAGCATCCATATTAGTGATTATGTTTCTGGACCCCCTGGAGCTAGGATTTGGAGAGATCTTACTCTCTGCTGCCCCCAATCTCAAGACCTTTGTTGTCTGGCTCGGTCCCTTCAGGTGTTTCTATCTAGAACCAAGTTTCCATCCTATGACAGAGAGGATGAGTTCTTTCAGACTTTTGACAAATAGGGGGATCTTTCTGTGTGGTCGGCTTACAGACTGGTGACAAACCAGAATGTTGCTGAGGAACCTTGGAAGAAGATTTAGAATCGCCACATGATCCCTAAAATTAATTTCTTCTGGTGGACGGCCTGTCACACCAAGATTCTTACCCAGGACAATTTAAGGAAACAGAGGTTTTGTTTTCCCAATCGTTGTTTTCTTTGCAAAGATGGGGAGGAATTTGTCGGTCATCTTTTGTTACACTACCCGTTTGCTATCGAAGTTTGGGGGTTGGATTTCAAGAAACTTGATGTCCCTTGAGTCATGAGCATGGATCTCTTGTCGTTCATTTTGGGTTGGTATGGTCCCTACTCCCACCCTCTACCTGGTCAAATTTGGAATCAGGTACCTCCTATTTTGGGTTGGTGTTTGTGGAAGGAGAGGAATAACATGGTTTTCAGGAATGTTGAGAGGAGCCCTAAGGATGTTTTTGGCATTGGTGCTCGGATCATTGAGGAGAATATCTATCTCTTTAATGGGAAACTACCAGAGACGGGGCCATTGGATTTTGAAATTAGAATGGCCAAGGCTTGGCACTAGGATCTAGAGGCTAACTCTTTTGATAATTCGAAGCTCTTGGCCAGGAAAAATACTAAATGGGAGCCTCTGGATAGAGGTTGGTTTAAACTCAATTTTGATGGGGCTTCTAAGGACAACCTAGGCAGGGCAAGTATTGGTGGAGTTATTAGAGATCTCGTGGGGGCTTTGGTTGCGGGATTTGTTGGAGGTATTGAGTTTCAGTCTTCATTAGTGGTTGAAGCCCGTGCGCTGCTAATGGGCCTCAAAATTGTTGTCTCTTTGGGGATTGCTAATATCCACATTGAAGGAGACTCCAAATCTATTATGGATGTTGTGAATAAAGACAGGCTAATTGGTTGGAATACTAAAGATATTTTGTTGGATGCTAGATTCTTTTTATCCAAATTTAGGGACAAAAAGGTGACACATATTTTTAGAGAAGGCAATCAAGTGGCAGATGCCTTGGCTAATCTTGGCTCTTGCTGGGATTCCGCTAAATGTTGGAGGAAAATGGAAAGATTACCACCACATATTCAAGCTTTCATCGTGCGGGAACAATGCAACCAAGTTTTACAATGACTTTAAATCTTTGGATGATGGGAGTTGTTTTGGGGGTCCACTTGATTCTTTTGTGGGTCTGGTGAATGAGTGTCAACACTAAGATGGTATACAGGTGGAGGGACCTTGACTTTTTGACTCACTTTAGGCTTGGATATTTTCATGTGTGGGGCATGGATTGGTGGATCCACGTGACTGTCCTTTGGACCTAGTGGATGGGTTTGAGTACTAAGGTGACGGAAGGGTGGCGAGGTTTAAATTCAAAGTAGGGTAACACGAATAAATGTGGTGGCTTGATGAAGGAAAGATGGAAGGATGTGACTTCAATGAATCTAAGGAGTCGTACTGTGCGATCTCTTCTCTTTGGGATTGTGGGATATCTTGTTTTATTTCATCCTTGCTTCAGTTTGTGTGAGAGTTTGCATAATGATTTGACTCCTCATTATGAAATTTTGCCTCCTTCTAGTGTCTTCATGATATCTAGTTTAGCGCGGGTCTCAATTGGCACCTTTAGGATGGGTTCTAAATTTAGTCTTTTGGCCATTCTGCCTTATGTTTCGCGTTTTTTCTCCATGAAGAAGGAACCCTATATGCCCACCATTTCTTGCCTTGCTGGCTACAATCATCCCAAGATCCTCATTAATTTCATTGTCATGTCACCCTGTGGTGACTCTCCCTTCCATGCATGCGACCTGTACACGGGTGTTATTAACCGTCATATTTCTTGCCTTAATAAACATAATGTGATAATTTTTTGTGGCTTATGCATTTGGTATCTTTTGCAAACTCCTAAGCTTCTAGTGCAGGTTGGTAAAATGGGTGGCGAGTGGGTGAGGACTAAGCTGGATAACTGCGATGAGTTTCAGAATAATCCTTTAGTCTGGCACATTTGTATGGAAGGTGGCATTGCTCCGCTTATGGAGATTTTGGTCGGTCATGATCCTATCTTGTCGGGCCAGTTTTCCAATTCATGGAAGGATCGTAGGGTCTCAATTGGTGTAATCTCGTTTGAAATCAGTGAGGAAGTCATAGCGCAAGCCACAGGTTTACAATGGGAAAAAATACCCCAAACACACAAAGAAACCGGACCACGAAAGCTTGAAGGCCTTTTTTAGAAGTGATGAGGCCCCAGTGCGGAACCAGTTAGGTTTTGAGAGAGAAGCCCTCCCGAAGCCCTAGGATCAGGTTTGCCTCACGCTGATGAAGTACATCACCTTGGAAGGTAGGTTTAAAACCTCCTTTTTTTATCACTTCCCCCTATTAAATCATATAAGACACAAGATGTTGCTTAGTTTTTCGTTCTTTCTTCTTATGGATTTGGAAAACTCAGTCAAAAAATGCAAAGAGTCTGCCAGTCTTCACCACAACGATCTCTTGCCACTCCCGCTCCATCAGGGGCTCATTCTGAGACTTTATCACTTCCACCTAGCCGTATGTCCTCCTAAATCTATTACGGCTATTCGCATTGAGAATATTGAACCCTTGTCGACTTTGAACATTTCCCCGACCGAGTCTAGAAGCCCTCCCCGAAAATCCAATTCGGGCTCTACGGGGAATCCCAAAGCCAAGATAACCACCAAAAAACTCAAGGTTGGTTTGGGCAAGGCTCATGCCAGTGCGGTGGTGGGTCTCTATGAATTAAATTCCACTCAGGAGGATTCGGCCTACAAGGTCACCACTGCTAAAAAAGTGAAGGAGAAAGGTACGCCGGACCCGAGTGCTAGGGAAGGAAAGGGCAAGAACACAATAAGGAAGGACTCCAGAGGTGACACTGTGGTGGGGACTACGGAGATGACTGGTCAGGAAAGTACCAGAAGGAGGTCCAGGAGGCTTGCAAAGAACAAGAAAAAGAGGTTGATTATTGAGGATTCGAAGGAGGAGCGGTCTGACAGCAAAGGCTACAAGGAAGAGGAATCTGGCGATGATGAGGACGAGAATGTGGAGAGGGCCCTGTTTACTACTGAGGACAACAAGGTTCCTAAATATGACTTTGCCTCCCTATCTCTGCATCCACTGGTCGAAGAGCCTGGAGAGGACCTGGGGACTATGGACATTGGGGAGGAGCCCTGTGATTTGGTGAAGAGAATGGACATGCTCGATGAAAGGTTTCGTGGGTTGACCCGCTTCACCATGAAGTTGGGCCATTTTGTCACTAGCACCCTGTCTAATGCTATAAAGGAGGAGCTGGAGGGAAATAACAGTCAGGAGAACCAAGAATGGGTTGGAGATGAGGTTGTGGACCTCCTGATCAAAAATTGGGACAACACCAGTTAGTTGTTGCTTGTGCTGGTGTCCTGTTTGTCGGCTGCCTCTCTATGGTCTTTGTGTTGCCTATGTTTTGTCTTTGCTTTTTGTTTTTTTATAATGTTTGCTTAGTATTGCTCCTTTTTGGCCCTTGTGGCTCATTGTGAAGGGTACGACACCCTGAAAATGTTGCTTAACTTTTCAAAAACATGTATACTTCGTTTAAACATTGTTTTATATTATTTAAATAACTAATTTTTTTCTTAATGGATACTTGCAGGATAAAGTTCTTGGTTTAAAGTTTCTTGGATCACCGACTTCCAGCCTAGAGGGCAATGATCATTTATCAGATGATACATCTAACCAAAATATGTGCCAATATACCAGCTAGGAAGATGAGGAATTGATGAAAACAAGTAACATAACAAGAATCGGTTTAAAGATGCATGATTTGGTTAAAGACAAGGGGAGGTGGACTACATACCCTATGAGAATGAATGTGATGGAGATGATGACTTGCTCCTGAGTTTGAGATCAATTTACAAAGAGACATTTGATCGTCGACTATATTGTGCTTGGCCTAGTGATCAACAACTACCTAGAGTGTACGAGGTGTTTCAATTTTGGGGATACAGCTACATGATATGACCCTCCAATATTTATGGAGAGAATCTAGGCCTCTTTATTGTCCAAATTATACATGTGGGATCTAAACATAGAGATAATTCAAAACAAACCACTAGGAGATCAATGCCATATTATGGTCCATCATATTACAGTGGTGAATGGAGAAGGCTAGTAGAATATAAGCCTAGCATATCAGCATATGGTCTAAATTAAAATATGTATACACATCATCTCCAATTGGAAAGTGGAAAATAAATTAATAGAGGTCATCTTATGTATATAGATGGGTGTGCATACACACACAAAAATATTGTAGGATTTATAAATAGTAGTAAGGGAAGGGACCCTACTATAATACCGAATTGTCAATTTGTTGAGGTTATAAATGATAAAGATGGAGATATGGAAAGAGAGGTTGATAGATTGATAATGGTTGAGGCTATTATGGACCTTACCATTGGGTATGAGTTATTGATTGATTACCCCTTCTTAAAATGCACTCCTGCGCGAGAAAAGGGGAGAACAAGGTCTCCCTAAGGATGTTCTTAAGGGCAGAAAACCAAAGAATAACAAATGAGTGTGGACTGATGTTTTATAAACTATGTCGTCAAAATTGTGTTTAATTTAAATAATTGTATAGAAAAGGTAGTCTATAAAATAATGTTCCATTATTCAATTTATGTATATATTTTCATACAATTTTTATTTTTATTTTTTAAGCCATATTTGATTATATTTCTTTGAAATTGATACATTTATGATTTATCCAATTATTGCCAAATATTAAATAATGCTTGTGTTTGTTGATAGGTAGAAGATGTTGATGAAACACATACTAATACCCAAGATCCAACTGGGTTATTAAGATTTGGACAGGATGATCCAAACCATCCTCTAAACAATACCAGGGCGAAAAGAGCAAGATTGAAGAAAATACTACCACCTGAGAAATTTGAAGAGTTGCTGAGATCCGCATACACTGATGACATGCCACGTAGCCTTAATGATGATCATGATAGTGAAAATTCAGTGCATGAAGAATGATTGAATGAAATGCTTAAAAATTTATTTGGGGATGGAAACAATGATGACAATAATGATCATATGGTTGAGAGTAATGATGATAGCAGGGGTAATTACCACCAACGTAATGTTGATGATAACAACCTGAAAGACTCCATCAAGCAAGCATTGAAGACACCTGTGTTCAAATCGGGTGCAAGTAGAACGTCAAAACTAGCATGCACATTAATATTATTAGAAATCAAGTCACTATTTGGTTGGTCAAACAAAGGATTCACTACCCTACTGAAGTGAGTTGAAATCTATTTCTTACCTTGCATTGTCAATTGTTGTACATAATTTATAAACATTCATCAACTTCGTTTATATTTCTTTATGGGATTTTAAAACCATATATTGTATATAAACAGTCCTAGTATAGATTGACATATCAAACATGCTCATCATAAGTCAAACATTCAATTGATTTAATCTCTGGCAATCTTACAGGGCACTAAAAACTAAAATATTCCCTGAAGAGAATGTGTTGCCATCAACTTGTAAAGAGGCACGTCTATTGTTGGTTGAGTTGGGGATTGAACATAAGAAAATTAATTCATGTAAAAATGATTGCATTTTATACAGAGATGAATATCAAAACAAGGTACAATGCCATGTATGCAAAGAGAAGAGATATCGTATAGATGTACAAGGTCCTACAACTCCAAAGAAGGTTTTACGTCACATGCCAATTATACCTAGACTTCAACAAATGTTTCATTGCAAGTCACTTGCACAATTGATGGACTAACATGCAAAGAACATGAGTAAATATGAATTCATGTGAATTCTGGGCAACTCCAAAGCAATGAAAAACATAGAGGAAAAATGGCCAAGAAAATTCAAAGATGAACCCCGTAGTATCATGTTTGGTCTTGCAATTAATGGAGTGTGCCCATTCTCTTTCCTGAGCTTAAATTATAGTGTTTGGCCAATCAGATTGATAGTATACAATATTAACCCATGGATGAGTGTTAGAAAGGAGCACCTTATGCTAACTCTCATTGTTCTAGGAAAACATCAAGTTAAAAACATGGATGTTTATCTTGCGCCTTTTATTGATGAGATGCAATTGCTATGGAAAGGCATAAGAATGTATGACATATCACATCCTCCATCAAATAGGTCCTTCATGTTGTATGGTATGCTATGTTGGACTATTCATGATTTCCCAGGACTTGGTGTTTGATCTGGTAAGATAAAATATTTACGTATTTATACTCATAATTTATTTTCATCCCAACTTTCATATTTAGTTTTATACTATTATTTTGATGTTATTAAAATTACTTGTTGAATTGCAGGGATTCAAACAAAGGGGATATTTGCATGTCTAAGATTTGCAGAACAATTTCAAGGGCGGTATTCTAAAGATCTACATAAATTTATTTATGCAAACAACAGGGTTTTTCTACCACTAGATCATAGGTTTAGAAATCGTCTGAAGAATCAATTTGATGGAAAAGTTGAAAATAAAGGCCCTCCCATGATTATGGGTCTAGGTGATTGGATTAAGAAGTATGAAGATGTTGAATTGAAAGCTTGGGAGGATTCTTTTGATCAGGGTGATTCAATTGAAGAACCAAAACAAGTTGTACATAATATGCCAGAAGGAATGAAAAGGAAATCCATATTTTATGAGCTCCCTTACTGGAAGGATCTATTAATATCTCACCTATTAGATCCTATGCACATCTTTAAAAATGTCCCAGATTCTATATTTTGACATATATCAGGCAAAGAGAAGGACACCTTATCTTCGAGGAGAGATATTGCTCTTTTGCGTACCAAAATTAATAGAAAAAATTTGTGGCCAAATAGGGAAAATGAAACATATGCAGAAGCTCCATGGATTTTGAAAAAAAAGAAGAGCTAGACCAACTAAAAAATTTCATCCATTCAATAAGGACACCTACTGGTTATGATTCATCATTGGCTAAATATTTTATAGTTGATGGACATATTACAGGATTAAAACACATGATTTTCATAATTTTATGAAGATATTACATATCATCATTTTAACATTTACTGGTAACATTGATTAAGTACTAAATATATTTTGATATTTTGTTGTGTGAGAAAAAAATACTAATGACCTTTTCATAAATTTGTTTGATAACATATCATGCCATTGGCAATTAGGGGGGATTCCTGTCTTACAGTTGACTTAAGGAATGCCATAAGTCGATTGTCAGCATTTACAAGGTATGTGGTTATATGAAATGTTCATGTGTGAGATACATAGAGATATTATATTGCATTTTAATTTTTGACTAAAGGCTCATACTAATTTACTATTCTTATATTAGGTGGGTTACCTCCAAGGATATCCACGAATGTGAAGTGCCAAAATGGAAGAAGGAAATTGCAGAAATTGTATGTGTATTTGAGAAGGAGCTCCCTATAAGTTTCATGGACCTACAAGTCCATTTACTTATACACCTATTCAATGAAATTGAATTGGCGGGTGTCGTATCAACGAGGTGGATGTTTTTCTTTGAGAGGTATATGAAAACTCTAAAAAGATATGTCTAACAAAAGGCACATCCAAAGGGTTGCATGGTTGAAGGGTGTGTATTGAATGAAGAATTTTTATTCCTGTGTGAATTCCTTGGTAAGGATTTTGAAGATGGGCCATGCTTCTGGGATGAAGAACGAGCATCAGATATTATTGATGGAGAAAAACCATAATCTAATGGTGTTCAAGTAGAAATTAGTAAGTAAATTCATGTTCAGTGTGGTTATTTTTCTTGCAATCATTAATTTACTCTATAATTTATTTGTCAAATTAACAGCATGACATTTGGAGTTTGAAATAAACATGTTGACATGTAATAGGTGTAGACAAAAGTTCTATACTCGACAAGTTCATTCTGTACCACATGGACTTTATGAACAAATGGATCAATTTGTATGAGAAAAAGAGAGAAGAAGTGTTAGAAGCAAGGAGACAGTTTAAGAGTTCAAACCCAAGGAATACTCCACTTCCCATTGATCCGCTTGGGGAAAGGGGAAAATATTGCACACTAGATTGGGTTACTGAACAAATTCAAAATCAAATAGAAGATGTAGGTATAGATTCAAACATAACAGAAGATGAAATCAACATGTCTAGAGGATGTGAAAGAAAGGTATAGTTGGAATTTTACAAAATGTTATTTCCTTATAGTTTTGACACTATTAATTGTTTTAGTATTTGTCATTATATTTTTTTTCACTGAAATAAATGGTCTTTCACAGGCGAGGAAATATCCAACAATGTGGTCATATGGTCGACATTATCGTGTAGAAAGTGTATATGTAAAGAGATGATCCTTCGATTGTGGCATCATGGTTGACTTCAAGCAATCCAGTCGATCAAGCTCAAAAGATAAGAATATAATTGAAGGGAATCTACAATATGTTGGGAAAATACAAGAAATTATTGAGTTCGATTACCGCTCTTTTAAATGTTGTATTTTTAAGTGTACATGGTATGAAGCATTTGAGAGGACATGAAGACATGATACCCATACTGGATTGTTTTCTATAGATCCCTCATGCTTCCTACTGGAGGATAAGGAGCCTTATGTTCTACCAATTCATTGTGATCACGTATTTCTTTAACTCAAACAAGAAGCAGTAGTGATCATTAATCTATTAATTCATAGTTTATTATAAATATATACACGTGTTTATTAATCAATAAAATTATTATAACATACGTCTAATATATGTATGTCGTTCATGTGCAGGTATTTTTCTATGAAGATATTTTGGACCTGAAATGGATATTTGTCGTACATTATGATCCAATATTAAGGCATGTATTTGACGATGCATTAGTGGATACTGAGAAAAATAATGATGGCCGAGAAAATGAGAGAGAGGGATTAGAGAACATCGAAGAAATTGGCATCCATGATGATGTTGAAGATGTTTATGTTCAGGCACAACAAGACAACAATCCAGAGTTAGATGATGTTATGGAAGACAACAATATGGATGGTATAGAAAACGATGATCCAAATACATCTGGTAAAAATATGGATGGTCTATAGTCAAATTTCAATGATGATGAAGATGATGCAGGTCAAGATGAGGATGACAATAATATTAAATACTTGAAAGAACATATGAACATTGACAATGATACACTGGATGACATTGTAGCAAACAATAATGTTAATGACCAAGACTTCTAAATTTTCATAATTATTTGCAATCCATGTTTAAAAAATGATGATTCTTATGGCCTAAACTTTGAAATGCTTCAGTAATATTATTTGTGTCAAAACAAATTACCTATTGCAATATCCTTAAATTGTTCAATCTTTGGTATGAATTGTTGGCAAAAAAAATTAGGATTACTTGGATTCTTCTTCCATTCATTTTGTATCAACATATGTTCGTGAAGACACAAAAGTTAATAAAATATTAATGCACATAACTCACAATTATTTAAATAAGCAACTTTGTTAACTTTATTATTCTCAATAGGGAGAGATGGATGGAGAAGTGAGACAGAGAGAAGGAGAGAAGAGGAGGGAGGGACATAGATATATGAGGGTCGAGGATCCAATGTATAGGGTAGAGGGTTGAAAATTGAGGGTATAGGGTTGATGACCTATAGGGTTGATGGTTTAGGGTATTGGGTTGAGCGTATAGGGTTGAGAGATTAGGGTTGAGGGTTGAGAGTACATATGGTAGAAGGTTTAAGGGTTTAGGGTTTAAGGTTTTAGGGTTGAGGGTTAAGGGTTGAGGGTCCAATGTATAGGGTAGAGGGTATAGGGATTGAAGGTTTAGGGTTTAAGGGTTGATGGTTGAGGGATTAAGGGTTGAGGGTTGAGGGTTGAGAATTGAGGGTTGAGGGTTTAATGTATAGGGTAGAGGGTTTAAGGGTTGAGGGTTGAGGGTTGAGGGTTTAAGGTTGAGGGTAGAGGGTTGAGGGTATAGGGTTGAGGGATTAGGGTTGAGGGTCCAATGTATATGGTGGAGGGTATAGGGGTTGATGGATTAGGGTTTAAGGGTTGAGGGTTGAGGCCGGTAGAGGGTAGAGGGGTTTAAGGGTTTAGGGATTAAGGGTTGAGGGATTAGGGTAGAGAGTTTACTTGGGTTTAAGGGTTTAAGGGTAGAGGGTAGAGGGTATTGGGTTGAGGGTAGAGGGTAGAGGGTAGAGGGTTTAAGGGTTGAGGGTTTAAGGGTTTAGGGTTGAGTGTTTAAGGGTTTAAGGGTTGTGTGTATAGGTTTGAGGGATTAGGGTTGAGGGTTGAGGGATTAGAGTAGAGAGTTTACTTGGGTTTGAGGTTTTAGGGTTGAGGGTAGAGGGTATTGGGTTGAGGATAGAGGGTAGAGGTCGGTTTAAGGGTTTAGGGTTTAATGGTTGAGGGTTGAGGGTTTAGGGTTTAGGGTTGAGTTTTTAAGGGTTGATGGTTTAGGATTGAGGGATTAGGGCCGTAGACAGGGAGGGATGGATGGAGTGAGAGATGGAGGGCGAATTGAGATAGAGAGAAGGAGAGAAGAGGAGGGAGGGACATAGATATATGAGGGTTGAGGATCCAATGCATAGGGTAAATGGTTGAAAATTGAGGGTATAGGGTTGAGGACCTATAAGATTGATGGTTTAGAGTATTGGGTTGAGGGTATAGGGTTGAGGGTACATATGGTAGAAGGTTTAAGGGTTTAGGGTTTAAGGGTTTAGGGTTGAGGGTTAAGGGTTGAGGGTAGAGGGTTTAGAGTATAGGTTTGATGGTATATGGTTAAAGGATTAGGGTTGAGGGTCCAATGTATAGGGTAGAGGGTATAGGGGTTGAAGGTTTAGGGTTTAAGGTTTGAGGGTTGAGGGTTGAGGTTTTAATGTATAGGGTAGAGGGTTTAAGGGTTGAGGGTTGAGGGTTTAATGTTGAGGGTAGAGGGTCGAGGGTATAGGGTTGAGGGATTAGGGTTGAGATTCCAATGTATATGGTAGAGGGTATAGGGGTTGAGGGATTAGGGTTTAAGGGTTGAGGGTTGAGGGTTTAAGGGTTGATGGATTAGGGTGGAGAGTTTACTTGGGTTTAAGGGTTTAAGGGTTGAGGTATTAGGGTTGAGGGTTGAGGGTTGAGGGTAGAGGGTTTAAGGGTTTAGGGTTTAAGAGTTGATGATTTAAGGGTTTAGGGTTGAGTTTTTAAGAGTTTAAGGGTTGAGTGTATAGGGTTGAGGGTTGAGGGATTAGGGTAGAGATTTTACTTGGGTTTAAGGGTTTAAGGGTTGAGGGTTGAGGGTTTAAGGTTGAGGGTAGAGGATTGAGGGTATAATAGGGTTGAGGGATTAGGGTTGAGGGTCCAATGTATAGGGTAGAGGGTATAAGGTTTGAGGGTTGAGGGTTGAGGGTTGAGGGTTGAGGGTTGAGGGTAGAGGGTAGAGGGTAGAGGGTTGATGATTTAAGGGTTGAGGGATTAAGGGTTGAGGGTTGAGGGATTAGGGTAGAGAGTTTACTTGGGTTTAAGGGTTGAGGGTTGAGGGTAGAGGGTATTGGGTTGAGGGTAGAGGCTGGTTTAAGGGTTTAGGGTTTAAGGGCTGAGGGTTGAGGGTTTAAGGGTTTAAGGGTTGAGGGATTAGGGCCGTGGAGAGGGAGGGATGGATGGAGTGAGAGATGGATGGATAAGTGAGATAAAGAGAAGGAGAGAAGAGGAAGGAGGGACAAAGATATATGAGGGTTGAGGATCCAATGTATACGGTAGAGGGTTGATAATTGAGGGTATAGAGTTGAGGACCTATAGGGTTGATGGTTTAGGGTATTGGGTTGAGGGTATAGGGTTGAGGGTAGAGGGTAGAAGGTTTAAGGGTTTAGGGTTTAGGGTTTAAGGGTTTAGGGTTGAGGGTAGAGCATGTGTTTAGGGTATAGGTTTGAGGGTATATAGGGTATTAGGGTTTAGGGCTGAAGATTTTCCTTGTGTTGTTGCACTTACATTTCACTTGCACAAAATACTTTCACAATAATATTAAGAAAAATCAATGTTGGAAAGTAGTAAAGAAAGAAAAAGATCAAAGAGACACTCTTTTGTTAGTAAAATCAAAAACTTCATCACACCTAAGAGGGATTTTTGAAACTTACCTCCAAGATAACCTTCTCATTTGTGATATAGAATGGGAACATATAAAGGAAGACGTGCAACCATATAATCAATTAAATAACTAAAATATTTTAAAAAAAGGGTATTAATGAATGTGTATATTGTTGAGAATTTGTGTCTCAACTTCCCATTTGAAGCCTCAGAATTCAAGACTTGGCAAAAAATTGATGTTCTCGGCCCGTTACCACCATATCGTGCCTGGCTTATTTATGCCCTTATCGCTTTACCATGACGGCCTAGTCTACCCCTGGCGGTACCACGAGGATAGGCTTGGCGGTTACCGCCTTACCGTGTGCAGTGAGTTTACGCACCACGGTGGTCGCAGTAGGTGGCTTGTTGCCTACCTCGTCGGTCACCGCCTTACCGCAGTCGGCGAAGACCTTCACCGCAGTGAAGTCGCCAGCGGTGGTCTTGGCAGTTACCGCCATACCGCGGGCGGTGGGTCCTCTCACAGTGGTGGCCGCGGTGAGACCGCCTGCGGTCTGACTGGAGGTTACCGCCCTACCGCGGGGTGGCCTGGCGACCCCCACGGTGGCACGATGTGACTGCCAGTGGTTTTTCTTGATGGCTTACCGCCACACCGCGGGTCTACTCGGACTTGGCAGCGGTAGCACAAGCAAGGCAAGATAGAGCTTGGAGGTGCATACAGCCATACCACGACGGGTGAAGACAAGCTCGGCAATCGCGGGTGGGTAGAGTCAGCTCGGCGATGGAGCGGTAGAGTCTTAGAGAGCTCAGATGAGCTCAGACCAGTTTTGACCGAGTTGGACTCAGAGTCAAAGAGCGACAACGAATGTAGGAAGGACACGTGGCTCAGTGTCAAATGTTGATTGGCCAAAGGCCAAAATAGTAAGAGCAGTAATTGCAGGCCGATTTTAGTTGATGACAGGAACCCGATTTGGGTGGTGAAGTTATTGTTGGATGGCTCGATGCAATCTGAGCAAATCGATTGCTTGCTTGAATGATCAATGCATGAACATGGAATCCATGGGATTGGTTGGAAGTGTAAATGTGTTGAAGACTTGTACAGTCAATGTGAGGTTGACGAAGATGTATATGTAAGTTGGAAATTCGATGTGAGAAAAAGGATTCATTATATACTTTGCAAGGAAGTATTGTAATAGTGAGAAAAATAATCAGAGTGTTGTTGTGAGCTGAATAGAGAGGAAAGACTGTAAATTGTATGTAATATCTTTATTGATGAAATACAATTGTCTTGACTTGGTGAGGTGGGTTTTTTACCTGAAAATGTTTTCCCACGTAAATACCTTTGTTATTTGTGAATGCTTTTATTTTGTTATCTCCTTTATGTTGTTTGTATTCATCTCATTAGTTTTTTAGAAGCTATTAGAACCTGTTTTTGCTCTTCTCCTCTGTTGTATTAGTGTTAAGGGAATGTATTCTGCACTGTTGGGTCATTAGATCCATCCCGTTTTTCCCTTCATATACCTCGTAATACAGTTTGAAGCCATTTTGACTAGATGTACATGAGAATTTGGAAAAGAGAGCACATGTGTCCACTCTTTAATTAATATCTCTATTGGAATCGAAGATGGTGAAGCCCTTGCCAAAATTTATAGAATTTGATAAAGAGAAATATATATATATATATATATAGAACAATATTCACAAAAAAGGTAGGGTGGTAGACAGACACACCCACTTAAATATTTTTCATAATTGAATCAAATTATAAATGACAATTATTATGAAATTAAACATAAAATCACATCCTTTTTTTTACAAAAATGAAATCATATAGGATTGATTTCTCCAAAAACTATAAGGTTCCATTAATGACTTCTACCAAGATTTTCTCAAGAAAATTAAAATATCTTTATCAACCATTTATAACACATACAATATATTTAAAAAATAGAATAATATGCTATGTTTTATAATTTTTCTATTAGATAATGATTGAATGAATAAGCTATATCATTATATAGTTTGTCTCTCTCAAAGAGACACATTTTGATTTAGTAAGAAAAATTATATGTTATCTACTTGTAATTTTATTAATGTTTAATGTTTAATGTTTGAATGAATAAGATATATGGTTATACGAAATTAATCACTCTCTTACACTTATGAAGAAATAATAGTTTAGGATGCTTTTATTATATACTCACACACATGTCTAACAAGTGATAAAATAGAAGTAAACATCATAGTACATATTATAACTATATATCACATTTTTTATGGATAACATAGGCCTAGTATATTATTTATTTAATATGTTCTAATCCCTAAGATATGCACACAGGACCAAGCAATCATGAATTCAGCCAAAAAATTATCTAAGAAATAATTTTAAATAAAATATATAAAAAAATCATAAAAAATAATATTAATCAAATTGTGTTATCTCAATTGTTATGCATTACTCTCTCTTTTTATTCATAATAAGTAGCAGAGCCGCATGCATTATATTGAGTGCAAAAAATTACACCCTTTTAGCCCAGCTAGTAACTTGGGCAAATTCGAATGGAACTGAGTGCCCACGACCACCCTTACAAAAATCTAAAATTAACAAGATCCGCCACAAGTTGCGGATTCAATAACGAGCCAAACAAGTCTATACTGATTCAAAACACCCAACAACCACGCCACCCAATACCATCCTTCATTCTTCTTCGTTGTAGAATCTGGTGGATTCCACCAAGTTTGCAAATGCATGAAACCATTCCAAGCCTTTTGTTTCATTCAATCCCAGTTGTCTGCATAGGAAGTTATAGCCAACTGTTGCCCATCTCCTGTGGCACTCTAGACCTTCAGCTCTCACGTCCATGATGATGGGATGCCACTCCAATTCTACACCTTGTAGAAACATTTTGTCAATGTCGTTTGGTAATGGAATTCCAACTCCTAGTTGTGCCACCACCACCACATCCACATCATCAAGCAAAAATTACTGCCTTGAAGATTGTCGGCCTCCTACAATGATTTTAATAACTAAGCTCTTACAACCATGATTCAAAGATTGGACATCTGACCTAAATAGCCATCTTAACCATCATGAAGGTACATTTAAATTATCAACCTAGGGACGTGAACTTGAAATGGGTTAGCACAGTATGTGCACTAGGAATTTCAAAGTAGTCATCTTCATTCTCTAACTAAGAAAGACTTAGTGTTGAAAGTAAACTGCATGAAATGAAACAAAGAAAATTTTTAACATCACTCAATCAAATATAAACTAAATATGCATAATAGGAACGAAAATATAAGCACCCAACAAGAAACTAATTTTCCCGCTTTGGTTGTAGGAACAGTCACATAATGGAATTCTAGTACTGCTAGAATCTTAACTAAGTACTAAACAAAAACTAACGCTAATATAACTAAACTAAAGGAACAAATTACTCACCAAGTGGGCTCCCTTGGATGAGTATCCTCTAAACTAATGCAAACTCAGATACTCAACTCATAATCTTATTTCATTCATCAAAAAATGCAATTACAAAAGTATGGCTAATTATCAGCTTGTACAAGAACTTGGTGATCGACTCACTAACTCGCTAGCTCAAGGAAGGAGGATTTGAGCCTTATTTGAGCTAACTAAATAGGGCCATCAACTCCCACTAACTGAGAGGATTCCATTTAGTGAAAATGAGAAGAAATTAGAAAGAGCGGTTATGCATGCAGGGGAATCCGTTCGGACATGCATGCCCAAACGTGGACTCAACCACTGTAGTAACACCCACAATGCTCAATGCCATTAAATATTGGTACAAGGCGGTTACATGTGGCTGACACGAGAGTCTTCCACCATCGTCCTTCACATGACTCCTCAAGCTAATTGGCTGGCGGCTGCATTTCTTAACTTATAATTTCAATCATGTCTGCAGAGTGATGCCAGTAAACATAATAATTTCGTAATCATAACCACCTTAAAGAACATTAATCAATCACATGCAAGATAAATATAGATGGTCCACATAATAGGTAAATATCATTAAAACCAACATAAATGAAATTAGTCCCAAATGTCTTATTATTGAGAGAAATTGTATAAAAGTGTCAGCATATAATATCAAAGTTTGTGGTAACTTTAGCAAATAACAAGAGATTTTATCCCCCTAACTAGGCCAAAATATAGACTCATCACTCCCCCCAACCTAACATTTTTTTGGTCCTCCAACAGGGGAAGGGTTATGCTTCTGCTTGGTTAAGGCCCTAAAGTCTACAACTGATAGTTGTCCAATGTCGATGTCTATCGTGGGTGAATCTGGATTCCAGTAAAATCCTCTCAACTTATCAAGTCTCCTCCATCTTTGTTGTTCCTCTGCAATGTCATACCTGTAGAATCTGAAATTAGGTACAGGCCATAGGAGGGTAAGCGGTTGAAAAGTTAGGGGAAGCCATCCTCGCCCTTTGGTTCTCCCAAGCTGGATGTATCTTTCAATCCTCTTTACTGCAACAAAATAGTTGTGGACATAATATGGCTCAGCCTATTTTAGCTCATCAATCAATAGGTTCCATCTCTAGGATAGATATCCCCTCATAGTATCCTCTTTTGCTGCAGTTTTTACCTCATACTCACTGTAAACAGCCTCAATCTAAGGCATAATCATGTTACCATAGCTTGGCCTAAAGAGCAATCTATTCCAATATGTATAAATGTCTTTGGGGTTCTTTGATTCAGACCTGATGGCTAGGGCAATACTGGATTCCTTCTTCTTGTAAGAATTGTATTGTTCACCCCAACTAATTTCATTATGTACCCAGGAAAAAAATTCTCTCAATTGTATGTCTCCAACATAAGGCAGTGGGTTCCAGTCTTGGTTTTTTGGGACAACAAAGTTGTGTAAATAAAATTCAAATAACAAATTTTTCATTTCAGGGGAAGCAATCCTATAGGCATTGAAAAATTCGGCAGGAGTTTCAATGGAGGGGTTCAAACCTGAGATGATTCTTGACATTCTAAAGGAAAGGTATTTCTCCTTCAAGTGAAAAGCATAAACCCTTGGAGGGGTTCTGCATTCCAAGATTTGTGGCACTAGAGTTGCAATGTCACTTACCCTTTCCTTCAGAAAGACAATTTCCTCATTCTTTTCTTTGATCATCTCATCCCTCTCTTGGGTTTCCTTTTTCACCTATTTCTTCTCCTCTTTCCATTCCTCCTCTCTTCTCTGTATTTCTTCCCATAAATTTAAAATAGTTGTATGCACTAAAAATTAGGAGGGTTATGGATTCCTACCAAGGTTTTGGTAGATGGTTGCTTCCCATAGAGAACTATCTGCATAGATTCAAGATGTCCCACTGATTCAGGATGTGGAGGTATGATTCATCTTTCCTCATTCTGTTGCAGGGCCTCTTGTTCTTCTTCTTGTGGTGGTTGTAGGAACTCTTGATTTATTTCTAGACTTTGCTGCAGGAACTCCTAACTTTCTTCATGTTCTTGAGTTTCGACTTCTTTTGCAATGGCAGCAAGATCCGCCAAGGTCACTTTTGCTGCCTTTTCGAATACATATTCTTCTTGTATATTCTCCTGCTCCTTTGGAGCATTTTTATTGTCACACGATGTCCCACCAAGCTCAAGATCGATCGAATTTGATTTCTTGAGAGGGCTCTTTCATTTCTCTTTGGTTGCAGGATGTATAGTGCTAGCCTTCCTTTTCTTAGGGCTCGGTGCCTCTTTTTGCGTAGGTTGCATTTTTCTTTTCCTTGCTTTTGCCTCCCTCTTTTGTGCTCTTGTTTTTATTACAGTTTTCAATGGAACATCATCATCATCAGAATATGATGAATAATTTTCTTTTTCATTCTCATTATCAGAGGAACTGACATTTATGGTCTTTTCTTCAATGGGGGAATCCACACCAACACCAAAGCTCGAAGCACTAGGGGTGCCTTCAGCCTGCTCAATTTTTTGCTAGACCTACATGTCTGAGTTGAAACCCTAGGCTGAGATGGCTCAAGTCTATACTGCTCAGTGTTCACAAAATCATCCCAGACCATTCTAGGGGTTGTATCATGTAGAGATCTTATAACCAGCAATTTAATTAGACAATGGTGGGATACATAGTTTTCCCTACCTTTTTGAGTTTTCGCTACCATAATGGAGAGAAGGTTGTACAGGACATTGGGCATGTTCATCTTCCTCTCGTGCCTCAGATGAATCAGCAATTTGAAGTGCACTAAATGCAGGTTCAACAATTGACCTTCGTAGGTGATATATTTGATGATGTGTACGACTGCCTACTTCCATGGCTCAGGTAGAGAGAGTCTTTTAGCACCCTGTTTGTCAATTGTGAGTGGAGGGTCACCATGTATTGTGAATATAGCCCTGGTTGTCCTGACATCCTTAGAAATAGGGTAAGGTTCACCACCAGTTGGCAACCCTGAAACTTCTGCAATTCGTTCTTCAGTCAGTATGACCTCCAGTCCTTTCACTATGGCTTTTCCGTTTGAAAATATATGAGCAAACTCGAATGTCAAATGCAATACCCTCGTCAAAACCATCCAACTTCATAAAATAATCTAACCAACCACAATTTTGAAATTTCGTTAAGCACATTGCATCTTGTAACAAAGCATCATGAGTTGAGGGCTCATTTTGAATGAGTGTTCCTCCCATTGTCTCTACTCAGCTTGTCACTCTGCAAAATTACCTCTGTAATTCTCAAATTCTTTCCTGTTTGCTTGCTGGGTGAATTGTCGACTGAATTTCCTTCACTCTATTTTTAGCAATTACCATTTGCATTTCAAAATTATGACAGAGTTAATAATAGCAATAAATGGTAATAAAAGGAATCATAATGAGAGGAAATGGCGGCGGCAGTTTAGTGTCACATCACACATGTGAGTCATCTTTCATTTTAAATTTTGAATTAGCTCAACAAGATTTGCTGACACAGACAATCATGTATCGACATGTGCCAATATTTTTACATCTTTCTTACCCCTCCCCCCAACCTAAATTTGGACATGTGTCCACACATGCGAGATGGCAATAGTGATTTGATGAGGGATTAAAGGAAATTATGTGAACGTCCATATTATCGTACAGTGATTAAATGAAATTCTTTAAAGGATGATTAAGAATTCAATTAATGCGCACGTACTTGAGTGTGTACAAACATGATTGTAGAGAATTCATTGCAACGATCAGGGAGAAAGTACTTCTTGCATTGTTGAGCAATTAATCACGATGAGGTGGAATGGTGTGAGGTTAAATGAAATGATGGAAGAGAGAGAAAGGTGGTACAGATGGGCGAATGGATGAAGAAATGGATTTCTACAAAAGTATAAATCTTTATTATGACAAGTACGTACCTCATTTAGTTGGAAGGAGGGACACTAGGTCCACTGCCTTCGACTGCAGGAACTATGCTCGGGCAGTGTATGTTGGGTAAATTGTTGCAAGAACTCTTCTTTTGAAGCTGGCCTGTGATATAATCTGAGACGATGCCCATTCACTAGTAATTTGAATTTCACAAGGTCAATGGTCATGAGTTGTATAGCTCCATTGGTAAATACCTCTGCAACTTCATATGGCCCTAGCCACCTTGTCTGCAATTTACCTGCATTATCCTTGCACCATGAATCATAAAGTAATGCCCAATCACCTGGCTGATATTTCTTTTCTTTGATAAATTTGTCATGCCATTTGACTCTTTGACTTTGCACAATTTTAGTATGGTGCAATGCAGATTTCCTCATCTCATCAAATTCATTCAGCTACATAATTCGTTCTTTCTGTGCCTTGGAAATGTCCATCCCCAACTCCATAGCAGTTCTGAGAGTCTTGTGCTCAAATTCGATAGGTATAATGGTTGTTTTCCCATATAGTAGTTCAAATGGGGTGAAGCCTGTAGTTGTCTTCCAGGTGGTCATGTAAGCCCAAACTGCTTCTGATAATCTATTTGCCCAGTCTTTTTTGTGAATATGCATTGTTTTGGTGAGGATGGCCTCAATCTCTTTGTTTGTCACCTCAACTTGTCCATTTGCTTGAGGGTGGTAAGGAGTGGATTTCATGTGCCTGATATTATATTCATTAACTAATGTTGTAACAAGTGTTGATGTAAACTAAGTTCCTTGATCAGTTACTATTTCTCTTGGTACCCCATATCTTGTGAAAATTTCTTCATAAATAAATTTTGCAACCTTGTTATCTCTTGCATACTTCATGGCTTTGACTTCTACCCACTGTGTTACATAATCAGTGCACACTAGAATATAGGACTTATCATTGGATGGAGGATCAATGGGTCCCACAAAATCCAAACCCCACTTGTCAAATGGAGTGACTACCACTTGTGGACAGAGTGGAATCTCATCTGACTTTGTTGGCCTGCCCATTCTTTGGCATCTATCACATCTCCTTATATACCTTATTGCATATTTCTGTAATGTAGGCCAATAGTATCCTATGTTCAAGATTTTCATTGTTGTCCTTTTAGCTGCAAAGTGGCCTCCACAGGGTTCATCATGGCATGCATGCAAAATATCATAGGTCTCATCCTCCCTCACACACCTTATCATAACGTGATCTGGTCCAATATAAAATAGGCATCCAACTATCCATGAAAAAGGGAATTATTTTTCAATCAACACTCTTCTCTCCTTTAGGGAGAAGTGAGGAGGAACTCTCCCTGTGACAAGGTAATTGGCTATGTCAGCATACCAGGGTTTCTACACACTAATGGAGAATAGATGCTCATCAGGAAAGGATTCATCTATGGCTTGACTATCTTCTGATGTGGTCATCCTTGAAAGGAAATCTGCAACCACGTTTGTCTTCCCCAATTTGTCTACAATAGTTATGTCAAATTCTTGCATTAATAACAACCATCTGGCTAATATTCCTAAGATTAGGGGTTTGTTCATGAGGTATCTAATGGTTGCATGATTAGTGTGCACAAAAATCTGATAACCTATTATATAGTGCCTGAATTTATTCAAGGCATAAATTACTGCCAACATTTCTTTCTTTGTGATTGTGTAATTGAATTAAGCTCCCTGCAAGTTTTTACTGAAAAAATAAATGGCATTTTCAATGGCTTCTACTTTTTGTCCTAGGACTGCTCCTATTGCATAATCTGAGGCGTCATTATGGATGTGGAAAGGGATTTCCCAATTTGGTCCCTTAAGTACAGGAGTATGAGTTAGAGTTATCTTTAAATCAGAAAATGCTTTATCACAACTTTCTATCTAGTGAAACTCCGCATCTTTAGTCAGAAGACTATACAGTGGAGTTGCTATTTTGCTAAAATCCTTGATGAAATGTCTATAGTAGCTTGCATGTCCTAAGAAACTCCTAACTTCCTTTTGTTTTTCAGGTATAAGCAGATTATTTATTACCTCAATTTTTGCAGGATCAACTTGAATTCCAAGATGGGAAATATAGTGGCCAAGAACTACACCTTCCTACATCATCATGAAGCACTTTTGACCGTTTAGTGACAAATTTTGGTCTTCAAATCTCTATAGAAATTTCTTCAAATTATCCAATGCTTCATTAAAGGTGGCACCATATGTAGTAAAATCGTCCATATGGATCTCCATGCAGTTAAGGGAGATATATGAGAATATGCTGATGATTGCTCTCTGAAAAGTGGCAGGTGCATTGCATAACCCAAAGGGAAGTACATAATAGGAATATGTCCCCCAAGGAAATGTAAATGTAGTCTTCTATTAGTCTTCTGGTGCAATTTGAATCTGGTCATATCCACTAAATTCATCAAGAAAAAAGTATTGTTTTCCTGCAAGAGAGTTTAGGACTTGATCTACAAAAGGCAAGGGGAAATGATCTTTCTTAGTGGCAACATTGAGTTCCCTATAGTAAAAAAAAACTCACCACTTCCCTCCCTTTTTGGGCACAATCACCAATGGAGACACCCATTGGCTATCTGAAATAGGGTAGATAAATCTTGCATCCAATAGCTTTTGCAGTTCTGTTTTGATAATTCCTTTCAAGGCAGGGTTGATTCTCCATTGTGGTTGCCTCACAAGCGTACACTCATCTTTGATATATATTCTATGAGTGAATTTTTTTGGATCTAATCCCTTCATGTCATGATAATCCCAGGCAAATGCTTTTTGATGAGCTTTCAACAAGTTTTCCAATGTCAATTGTTGTCCCTCACTCAATTTACTGTTGATGTTTAGATATCGTCCTTCAGACACTTGTACTTGTGTAACTAGCTCTATCATAGTTGCTTCATTAATACAAGGTATCTTAAGTTCACGCGGCAACATTATGTGAAACATACCTGTTGCTATAGGAATTTTTTCTACCAGAAGAGTGGTTGTAGGAAGTTTGTCTGCAGGAAGAGTTGTTGCAGGAAGTTTGTCTGCGGGAAGAGTTGTTGTAGGAAGATCATGTAGAATTGACATAAGTGTTTGTTCGATGTCTGCGGAACTAGACACATGAGTGGGTGATGCTTTCTCTATCTGAAAATGGTTTTGAATGATAGTAGATAACACTTCATCTTCATCTTGAAGTTGTAGGAAAGGACTTCTTCCAAGCATCATGAGTTGTGCCACAAAGTTGATTTCTTCGGCTTCCTCACCAATATGTGGCCATACAAAATTTTCTTTATTATGGGATGGCTAAACTGGGGGATACATAACAAGATTTTTAGTGTTCATGCCATCCAAAATGGTCATGTCACCTGACCGACATCCAATATAAGTGTCTACAGTTGCTAACCATGGCCGACCAAGGATAAGTGGATACCCTCCCAGTGTGGATTTAGGGGAAAGAACCATGAAGTTGGCTGGATACTCCCAAGAATCTAGGATCACCACAAGGTCTTCTACTATGCCATCAGGCTTAACAGTGGAACTATCAGCAAGCTGCAGGACTGTAGGAGTGGATCTCATGTTTGCAATATTTAGTTGATGCAGGATGTCTTTAGTCATCACATTGATTGTTGCACCCAATTCAATTAAATAATTCTTTATGTTCATCCCATTTATGACAACTTCAACTATAGGGCTACCTGGATCATTGTACTTGGGAATAGTTACTTTTCCAAGCATGATGTCAGCAAGTTGCCCTACTACATGGATTGTAGTGGGGTCCTTCTTTTTCCTGCCCGATTTCTTGAGGTATGCTTCCTTGATTACTTTGCCATAGATAGGGACATCTTTTATGGCTTGGAACAGGGGTATCTAGACACATATATGCCTTAGCTGATCTAGGATATCAAAACTAGTTTCCTCCTTGTCTTCTTTTTGCTTGGAAGCTTCTAATCTCTGAGGGAACGATGGTTCTTGTGTTGTCTGCTTTGTTGGAGTTGGTTTAGGAGTTTTAGTTGCACAAGGTTGAATATGATTAGTCACAGATTCTTCTTGCTCTTCCACAGGGAGCTTAGTGATAATGGGCGTGGAAGGAGCTGACAGGGTTGTCCCTGAATGTAGACATATGTCACTTAAACTCACAACTTATGCAAGAAATTGATTTGGATTGGCAGAATATACAAGTTTTTGTTGTGGTTTATTATTTGGGTTGGGTGTGGGTTGGGCTAGTAACTGGGTAGATTTAGGTACATTTGCACTTGGATTACCAGGAGGGGGCATTATAACAGGTTGTTGGGTTTGAGAAGATGGTTGCATAGAGATGGTGGTTTGGTTTCGCCATTGTTGGCCACCTCTCCATTGAGATGTTTGTCGCCAGTTTCCTGGAGGTTGTTGCCAAGGTCCCTGAAACTGTTTCCAATTCTCTTGAGGTTGTTGCCACTGAGGTGAGGAATTTTGATAATTTGACCAAGCATTGGGTGGGTTATTCCAAGATTGGGGTGGGTATCCTCCATAGTTGGATGGATAGGGTGGCTGACACTGGTTACCAGATGAATACGAATTAAAATATGGTCCAGCAAAAGATAATGGATCTGGTGGCATACCTTGTCTTGAAGCCCATGGCCTTTTCTGTGCAACAAAGTAGACTTGGTCTTCCTCAGTCTAGATTGGTTTGAACTCAGGTGGGATTTGTTTACTATCAATTTTAGTTATCACCTTGCATTTGCAATCCCTCTTCTTTTGTCTACAATGAGGGCAATATTCTGTCAGTATTGCCTCTGCCTCCTCGTGTTTCTTCTTAGCCTGAAGTGTATCCACTGAGTAGCTAGATTGTTGATTATATCTTGCTTGAAATTTGCCAAAAAATTAGTAATCTTCATCCTTGAGACTCCATTGTTGGATGACTTACCCATAGAGGATTGGTAAGCTCTTCCTTTCTTTGAAGCTGGCCTAGAATAGTTCTAACATATCTTCTTGATATCATCCCAACGGACTTGAGTGATATCTCTTCCTGTCATCAGGTCCATGGCATTAGTGCAGCTGTCATTAATTCCTCTCAGGAAAAGCAACTTTTGTGAGTCTTCATTAAGTGTATGATGTGGAGATTTTTGCAGACAAAACAAAAACCTTGAAATGAAGTCTTCCAGGCTCTCATCTTCCTTTTGCTGCATTCTGAAAAATGTCACCTCCTCACATGTCACTACCCCTGCAATATTCCTTGTACTTCTCAAGAAACTTTGTCTTCATATCTTCCCAAGTTCACACAATGTTTCTGCCAAGTCTCATAAACCATCTCAATGCAGCTTCTTTCAAAGTAGTAGGAAATAGCTAAGTCTGTGGGCATTAGTGGTATGGTCATAGCTCTACAGAGTATATCAAACTCAAACAAGAAGGTATCAGGATCTTCTATAACAAGCCCATAGAATTTAGGAAGGATTGAAGCAGGGATATTTTTTAGGTTATCTACTTCATTATGTTCAGCAATGGGAAAAGGGAAAGCTGGTTAGTTATGCCTATTAGGCCTATCTCCATTTGCATCAGCCATGCCCACTTGATGAAATTCTAGAATAAGGGGTTCTTCAACAGGGTTTTGATCTTCAAGGGAAACTTCAAAACTGGTCAAGTCAAGGAATCTATCAACAAAGGGTTGTGGCTCTTCTTCTTCATCTCTAGGTAGATTTGGAATCTCTACTAGCTAAAATGGCTCAAGATTATTAGGAAGGAATCTCTTCTAAGCATCTCTTCTTCTTCTATGCATGCAGTATTAACTCAATATCGACAAACTCACACAAAGAATGGGTGGGGAAAAATAGTGGATCATAACTTCTAACACTAAGAGAAAATTCCAGAAATACTACAGCAAAAAACTATCAATGACTCCAAAGGACTCCCTAGTTTGACACCATCCCCAGCAACGACACCAAAAATTTCAGCCTCCTATAACGATTTTAATAACTAAGCTCTTACAACCATGATTCAGAGATTGGGCATCTGACCTGAATAGACATCTTAACCATCATGAAGGCACATTTAAATTGTCAACCCAAGGATGTGAACTTGAAATGGGTCAGCACAGTATGTGCATTAGGAATTTCAAAGTAATCATCTTCGTTCTCTAACTAAGAAAGAATTAATGTTGAAAGTAAACTGCATGAAAGGAAACAAAGCAAATATTGAACATCATTCAATCAAATCTAAACTAATTATGCATAATAGGAATGAAAATCTAAGCATCCAACAGGAAACCACTCTGCCCGCTTTGGTTGCAGGAACAGTCACATAATGAAATTATAGTGGCTACAAGAATAGTCAATGCCAAAATCTTAACTAAGTACTGAACAACAACTAACACTAATCTAACTAAACTAAAGGAACGGATTACTCACCAAGTTGTCCCCCTTGGATGAGTATCCTCTAAATTAATGCAAACTCAGATACTCAACTCAAAATCTTATTTCATTCATCAAAAAATGCAATTACAAAAGTATGGTTGATTACTAGCTTGTACAAGAACTTGGCGATAGACTCACTAAATTTCTAGCTCGAGGAAGGAAGATTCGAGCCTTATTTAAGCCAACTAAACAAGGCCATCAACTCCCACTAACTGAGAGGATGCCATTTAGGGAAAACGAGAAGAAAGTGGAAAGAGCGGTTACGCATGCAGGCGAATCCATTCAGACATGCATGCCCAAACGTGGACTCGACCACTGTAGTAACGCCCACAATGCTCAATGCCATTAAATATTGGTACAAGGTGGTTACATGCATCTGACACAAGAATCTTTCTCCATCGTCCTTAATTGACCTTCGCATGACTCCTCAACCTAACCGGCTGATGGTTGCATTTCTCAACTTAGCATTTCAATCATGTATGTAGACTGATGTCAGTACACATAATAATTGCATAATCATAACCACCTTAAATAATTTTCATCAATCACATGCAAGATAAATATAGATGGTCCACATAATAGGTGAATATCATTAAAACCAATAGAAATGAAATTAGTACCAAATGTCTTATGACTGAGAGAAACTATATCAAAGTTTGTGGTGACTTTAGCAAATAACAAGAGATTTTATTCCCCTAACTAGGCCAAAATCTAGACTCATCAAAGACCATCCTGAGTAGGATTAAGCACCTCAATTTCGGTAAGTTTAGATCCAGCAATGACTCAAGAAAATGAGAGGCAATGTCTAAATTTTCCCTTGTTCAATTATTGGAGAAGCAAAACTTCTTCCCAATCACCATCCACATGGCTTCCAGACACAAGATGTCTTTGTTCAGATATATCTTGAGCCTTTGATCCATTATGAAGCATAAGAAAGCAGATTGCTTTTTTGAGAAGCGTAACTTAATAGGAGTGTCCATTTTTTAGGCTATCTGCTTGATTCTTGATGCTTCATCACTTGATATAGTCACTTGGCTTTGCAGCGATCAAAAAGCTAGCTAAGTCCATTAATTCTTTTTGCCTCCAAATTCACTACCTCTTAATTTCATATGGCTCCCTCGAGGTGGCATTTAATTTCCTTTTGGAGAACTATACTTCCACCACCCTTCTCAGTCTGATGCCACCAACTCTTGTTAATAAACTCTGAGGTATACTTTGCTCGGATCTGGTTCATTAATGTCCCACTTGCTCTCAATCGTGTATGTCATTGTTTTTCCTTCAAGGCATCGGTGGGATATCAAATGATCTCTCCCCGATACCCCTTAGTCTCTCAGATATCGTACCTTAGACGTGTAATTAATCACTTATGACATTCTTTGTGTTATCAGCTCATCGGGGCAACTTTGTTTATATTTCGCAGATAGCAACTGTTCCTCCCAATACCCTTTTCTTCTATCAGTTAATCGTTGTATCGGGGAAACCATGCTTTTTTTAGCTCGATAGGTTTTTGTCTCACCGATACCACTATGTACTTTATTAATAACTATCTTCATCATTTCGTTGTATCGGTCCATCGGTGAGACAACATGTCATCTTTCCCCGATATACTTTGGTGTCTCTAATATGCTTTGCTCGGGCTATCGGGGATACAACAAGATGTGTTCTGGCGATAATTGTTTCTTACTCCGATGAATCTAATTTTGGCGTTAAACTCGGCAATAGACTATGTGCTAAAGTACGCTCCAAAGTAGGTGCATAATTAGGCATTAAATTAGGCACAATTGTTGGCGCTACACTTGGAGCTAAACTCAACGCTAAGCTCGGTGCTAGACTTGGTGCTAAATATCATGTTGAACTTGGCATCAAACCCAACGTTAAACATGATGCAAAAGTCAGTGCTACTTTGCACCAAATTTAGCGCCTGCTTGTTCTGGTCAGCGCAATAAACACCAAAAATAGTGCCGAATTTTTCAAAAAATTGGAGAAAAATACATTAATGAAACTGTGGGTGGAAGCAAAAAAGGACACAGGGATTTGTTGTAGTGTGTTTGTGTGGCACTTTTACCAAAAAGTAAATTTGATCTTTAGACCTCTTTGAGAAGAAGAGGAAGTAACCACATGCTTATGTTTAGTGCAGAGCTCCTGACATTGGCTAGTTTCTCCTTCTGGTGTTTCTCCTTTTGATTTTGTCCTGAAGGATTTCATTTGGAAGCCATGCCTCTATAACCATTATGTTGTGTTATGCAAAATAGGAGCAAGTCTTTCTCTAATAGAAACACTTTCCTTTTTAGACCATTGTACAAGAGGTAAAGGCTTGCGAGCAATTTGTTTCTCTTCATAAGCAAAATCAATGATGTCACTAAGATCTTTGAAGTCATTTAGAATACCAACTATACCAAGATCTCTAATTTGCTCTACTGTCAGTCTACAAAAATCCATTCGTTGGATGTCTTCTTCATCCCTACAGTCCGCCCATATATCTTTAAAGCAGTAGACATATTGATGATCTTTTTTAAGTTTCCTATTCACATTTCTATAGTCAAAGTCAAATCTATACTTATATGTTCTTATTGTCATAATTTTCATTTTTGCAGCTACTAAATTTTCCTTTTGAACACTGTGAATAGCGTATCTCCCAATAGTGAGTGGAAACTTGAAACCTGGCTTGTGAATTTTCATATATTCTTTGTGAACCGAGATCAGTTGTTTGCACAACTCCATTAGCACCCACTTGTCTGAAGGATATCTGGGTAGCATGTGTGGACGCCCAGTATAGCAACCTACTCTCAAATATGTGAAGGTAGGAAATTGTAGGAAGACACATCCAAAATTACTTACAACACTGTAAGCTTCATCAGATACTCTTTTCTTTTCAAGGGTTGGATCAAAAGTGAATAGTAGAGGTGCAAATAAAGCATCTGTGACTCTCCTGAAATGTTTAAGACTATCCTTAAGTTTAGCTGAGAATAAAATTTGTACACAAGCACAACATTTATATTACCTTCTGTTGACAACTCTGGATATTGCCTCATGATTGCAGCAGCATATACCAAGTAGGAAGCCATATAGAATTTCAAGGTAGTTGGCACATTGATCAACTATTCATGAATCTCATCACTTATTTGAGTTCCCCAATCTATGTGTACTTTCCTCCTTCTAATGATGCGGATTTACTGTTGGAAACTAGCAACCAATTAAAGACAATTTCCACATAACCCAAAATAGAAGTTTATGCAATTAAGTATTCAAAATCCACATGCAAGAGAATAGACAACATACCCACGAAAATATGACACAAAATATACCCTGGGAAAACCCTCAAGAGGGAAAAAACCTAGCCTCCAAAAGCGTCCATCTCTCATGTATTATTCAACAATAAATATTACAATACATCTTATGAGTCTCCATGAACACCATTGAAGCAACAAGCACTCTCCAAACAATCCATGTGAACAAGCATGCAACCATACATCTTGTGCCATGCTTCAAACCCTCACAAATGCTAACCAGAGCTAACATGCAAAATTGCATCTCTCAATAACTACCTTTGTGGTTGCTTTTATAGAAGCAAGCTCCCACAAAACCACTAAGTGGTATTACACAAAACCATCTGACTAAAACCATGGGATTACAAAACCATGTCCCCTTATTTAATATTGGGTATTTTATTTATTTATTTTCCCCAATATTAAATAATTACATTTTAGCAACTTAACTTATGTCCCAATGTTACATGCAACATAAAGTGGACCCAAGAATAATTACATTAAATATATTATGCAAGGTGTACAACACACCTTTTTCCTAACATTCTCCACTTGTTGTATACATTGCATAAGGGGAACAAGTAACCTCAAAACATGAATCAAATGAACAATCCATATAGCCACATATACCATCATGGAATCAAAGTGCTCCATTTGCTCCATCAAGATACCTGCAACAAGAATCAAAGTGACCATCATCCCAAGCATGAATTCACTCATCCTCTATCATACCAATGCACAAAGATAAGAATCCATCCAATAGAGAAGCCACACAATCTGTCACAACGAAGCATAAGTCCTACTCAACTGATATCCCAAACACAAACACTCAATCCAAAGGTATCAATATGCACTAGTAGTTGTCAGGATACACAAACCCAAAGCTAAAATAACACCTACAACAAGTGCCAATACATCGAACTATCCATACCTCCAAGGTATACAAAACATAGTAAACTCATGTCATAAACATATCCATCCATAAACTACAATCATCAGCTCCATGTGCAAAACCTGTCAAAGAATGACATACACATCCAAGAGCTCCCACTGCATGCGTAATGCAAATCTGAAAAATATCAAGGCATACCAAGTCTACCAATAGCATCATATATAAAGTGTAAACTACATCATGTAGAACCAAGGAATCATCCACAATGATATGCAAACCTGTATATCAATAAATTGTAAGAAAAATCTCCTACATACACCTCTAAATGCCAACTGTGTCAAGTATGATCTCCTCCACAACACCCCAAAAGAAAATCCATAACAACACCCAATCGTTCAATCACCAAGATCAAACATAACATATGTATCATGTAATCAACATGGATGTAAGCCTCTCTTAACCAAAGAAGATCAAACTAAATCCATTCCCATGTAGGAAATAAGCCCAATACATCTCATAAACTCAACATCAATGAATGTAATCACAATGCATAAGGAGATAAAAATGCCAACACTCCTCAAATGAACCTTCCAAACCATATATCCATAGCTCGAGATCCATATGCATGAGAAGATAAAGCATAAACATAAAGCACCTGTAAGAAATAATGGGCAATACCTCTCAAGTGAAACCACCAAGTAGACCAAGAGTGGGGAATGAGAATGCTCCTCCAAGACATCCAAGTCATTGTGACTCATCCAAGAACACTCTCCTCATAGGTCCAAGTTGAACTCACGTCCAACCAAGGTGTAGGCTCCTCAGACTTCCTGCTGAAATCTCATCAAGAGTAACCATCTCAACACATGTCTCTAACCATAAGAGAACTCAAGCCTCACCTATGTCTCCAAGTATCCATGAGTACCTGTAACCAACCAATCCATGCCAAAATCCAAATGAAACATAGCACCATCATGAAGTAATCAATAAAATGATCAATGTACCCAATACAAAGAGGACTACTATGATCAATTTCAAAGCTCTAATCATGAATGAGGAACATAAACATGACATCCATGATCTAACCATCTCCTACTAGGAGATATCATACAACAATGCATACATCCTGGTCTCAAGAGAACAAGTACCATGCCAAAACTCTAACATATGATCAATAGTAAACCATGACATAATAACAAAACACTCTAAACCAAGAAAACATATGTAATCAATATGAATAAAACCATCCCTTGTCAATGAAACTAGAAATGCCAATGGACCATCACTACAAAAGACCATCCACCATCAAATGGTGAATCCACATCACTGCCAAAAACTCACACATGGCATCGTGACAACCGTCCTCTCCATGAAGATCATCCAGGTCTACACACACAACTGAACTGTCAGTAATATAACAAGTAGAACCAAAATCTCCAAGCCAAGAAGATACCTACAACCGCCAAACCATCATAAACATATCCATCACCACCAATCCATTACTGTCAAAATCTCCCACTGAAAAGTGTAATAAAGCTATCCATGAAATCATGATAAACCACATGCTACAAGTTCCAAAAACAACTGTCTAGGTACTATAAGAAACATCCATCCTCTCATCTCTAAGCACACATACCAATGTACAAATGATCAAAAAACAAGGCCAACTAACAAAGTGTGCAACAACAATGAATCAAACCTTGTGAATAAAGATAATCCACAACCAAGTCATCCCACTGCAAGTAAACGAGTAGCTAATCCACAACCTGCATGACTTGTAGATCCAATGACTGAAACATATAAAATCATAATCACATCAATAAACTACAAACTAAGATATCTAAGAGAATAACCATATAGACCAAAAGACACAAACACCAAATCAACCTTTGATCTAATTTTCCAAAAAAATCCATATTCAAGTACCATAGTTAAGGAACCAAACACACCACCAAATGTACCAACAACTCAACCCAACTATGTCCACATATATGCATAATCATAATCAACTGCATAGATCTCTTATCATGACTATATCTGGTAATACCATCTCACCTCCTCAACGTGACAACAAAACTAGAAAACCAAGTGACTAAACTAAGCCACCAAAACTAAACATGTATCAACAGTGAAATATCAATGGGCAAAGACAACCCATGTTCAAGTCATAAATGCAACATGTAAGTATAGACTGCCTACAACATTGCACAATTTGTAGATACAACAATACAACATACAAATCCAAACATATACTGATAACCATGTCAAATGAGATAATAAAATGAGATGTACAACTGAGCATATAATGAATCCAACATCAAATCTCCAAGATTTGACCATCCATAAACTCATAGTATCCCCATAGTCAAAGTAACCCATAAACAACTTAGATAAGTAAAACATAAAATAAACCATTCCAAAATAACTCCAAACCTGATCCACTGTGTAGTGCTCTGAACAAGCTTTCCGTTGACTATTCGAAGTCCAAAATCTAACTCCGTATGCACCTGATATCACCTCTCACAGCTCAAAACAAAAATCTGAATTTGACCAAGAAAAACACTGTCAAAAGTACAAAATCTGGAAAAATATCTATCACCACAGCGTAGATATCTGAGTCACCTTTCCAACAAGTCCAAGAAGACAAAAAATGGATTACCTGGGCGAAAGTTATTCCCCTCATAAGCAAAAGCACAGTTTTAGTATGAGGCAAAAAACAAAATTAGCCACCCCTGGTGGCTGGGTGGCGGCCCCACCCGAGCGGCACCACCCACCTAGTGGTGGACCTGAAATAAGTTTAAATCCAATTAAATTTATTTTACATGCAAAATATTGCATGGGCCCTTTTAAAAAAATTCATGGCGGATTAAAAAAGCATGGCCGAAAAATTTAACAATAAATTTTTGTTTTAAATAAAGATTATTTTTTTTTTTTTCTAATTTTTTTTGTTTTATTTTTACAAGAATGATTTTTCAATGGTGATGGCGATTTTTTTTCCTTTCCGACTTTTAATTTTTTTCTCTATAGATCCGTACGGCATACGAAATTGAGATTTAAAAAAAAAATTGCATTTTTTTCAACTTCTTCAAAATAGGTCAAATTATATATCAAAATTCGTCTCTCGACCAACCAAGATCCAACTGTGAGGTTTGTTTTGGGCCAGGAGATCATTTGTGAAATCTCACCCCCAAAACCCCCATTTGAATACAAAACCAAGAAACCCATTTCACCCAAAATTTCTCACACCCCAAATCTATAAACAACCCATCAAAACCCTCAGATTTGCAATAAACAACCTGCAAAACCCTTATATCTTGCATGCCTTTGATTATCACATGTAATGTATAGATTCAAACTTAAACCATATTTTTCTCAACCAAGGGTTATACAACCACAACCAAATCTATAATACCACTTGTTGGAAACTAGCAGCCAATTAAAGACAATTTCCACATAACCCAAAAGAAAAATCCATGCAATAAAGTATTCAAAATCCACATGCAAGAGAATAGACAATATACCCATGAAAATATGGCACAAGATATACCCTAGGAAAACCCTTAAGAGGGAAAAACCCCAGCCTCCAAAAGCATCCATCTCTCATGTACTATTCAGCAATAAATATTACAATACATCTTCTAAGTCTCCATGAACACCATTGAAGCAGCAAGCCCTCTCCAAACAATCCATGTGAACAAGCATGCAACCACACATCCTGTGCCATGCTTCAAACCCTCACAAATGCTAACCAGAGCTAACATGCAAAATTGCATCTCTCAATAACTACCTATGTGGTTATTTTTATAGAAGCAAGCTCCCACAAAACCACTAAGTGGTATTACACAAAACCATGTGACTAAAACCATGAGATTACAAAACCATGTCCCCTTATTTATTATTGGGTATTTTATTTATTTATTTTCCCCAATATTAAATAATTACATTTTAGCAACTTAACTTATGTCCCAATGTTACAAGCAACATAAAGTGGCCCCAAGAATAATTACATTAAATATATTATGCAAGGTGTACAACACATATTTTTCCTAACATATACTCGTACATCTAATCTTGAAAACGGAATGATACGAGCAAGCCTTTCACTCTACTCAGAAGAGTAATCATATCTCGCACATCCTCCTTGAAATCGCTTAGAGGAAGTCCTTTGGGCCATCTAGAGGTTGTGGGCCTTGGATTTTTTAACCATTGAGTGTTAATCAATATTTTAGCCTTATTTGTATCCTTGTCATAGACCTCATGTGCTTGTTGAATTTACATTTCAATATATTTTTCCATATGTGGAACCTTGAAAACAATATTAAAGAATTTCGGATCCAACCTCATCATGATTTGTGATGAGCCTAGTTTTTGGTCAAAATTTGGGTAGAATCTATAGTTTATTTGCTGAAGTTGACATGGACTTTGATATTAAATGTTAATATTTTTATTTGGAGTTTCCCTCAAACCATAGACATTAGGTTTAATTTCATTTCTACCAGTTTTAATGACATTAGCCTATTATGTGAACTATCTATATTAATTTTGCATGTGGTTAATGAATGTTCTTTAAGGTGGTTATAGTTGTGCAATTATTATGCGTACTATCATTGCCATGCAGACATACTTGAGGATACTAAATTAAGAAATGCAGTCGTCAGCTGGTCATGCAGAGGAATCGTTCAAGGGTCAACTGAAGGACGACGACAGGAGATTCCCCATGTCAGCCGCATGTAACCACCTTGCATTGATGTTGAACAGTTGTGGGCATTACTGCAACATTAAGTCTGCATTTGGACATGCATGTCTAACTGAATTCCCTGCATGTGTAACCGCCTTACTATTCTTTTCTTTGTTTTCCCTAAATGGCATCCTCTCAATCTGTGGGAGTTGACTGCCTTGTTTATTTGGTAGCATAAATAAGGTTCGGATCTTCCTTCTTCAGGAGGTTGTCAAGTTGCTGAGTTATTAATGTTGTACGATCTGATAGTATACTAAGCATTTCCAGACATGCTACTCTTTTATATTTGCATTTACCAATGAATAAGATGAAGTTATGACTTGAGCATTTGAGTTTATATAGGCTTTTTAAGGATACTCATCCAAGGTGGCCCACTTGGTGAGTAATCCATCCTTTCATTTAGCTAGATTAGTTATTAGTTTTTTTTTAGTACTTAGTTAAGAATCTAGCACCGATTGTTCCTGCAACCACTAGAATTCTATTGTGTGATGTTCTTGCAGCCAAAGCGGACAAAGTAGTTTCTTGTTTGTTGCTCAAATTTTCATTCCTATCATGCATGTTTAGCTTAGTTTAATTTTTGAGTGATGTTCCAACATTTACTTTGTTCCTTTCCATGAAATTTACTTTCAGTATTAAATCTTTCTTACTTGTAGAATGAAGATGACTACTTTGAAGTTCCTAGTGCACATATTGTGTTGACCCATTTCAAGTTCACATCCCTGGGTTGACAATTTAAATGCACCTTCATGATGGTTAAAATGGCTATTCGGGCTAGATGTCTAATCTCTGAATCACAGTTGTAAAGGCTTAGTTATTAAATCATTGTAGGAGGCCGACATTTTTGGCACCATTGCCAGAGATGGTGTCAAACTAGGGAGTTCTTTGGAGTCATTGATAGTATTTCTGGAGTTTTCTCTTAGTATTTAGAAGTTATGATCCACTATTCTTTCACCAATTCTTTGTGTGAGTTGGTTGATGTTGAGTTCATACCACATGCATAGAAGAAGAAGAGATGCTTATGGGAGATTCCTTCCTAACAATCCTGATCCATTCCAGCTAGTAGAGCATCCAAATCTGCCCAAAAATGAAGAAGAAGAAGAGTCACACCCCTTTGCTGATACATTTCCTGACTTAACTAGTTCTAAAGTTTCCCTTGAAGATCAAAATCTAGTTAAAGAACCCTTTACTTTGGAACTTCATCAAGTAGGCATGGTTGATGCAAATGGAAATAAGCCTAATAGGCATAACCAACCAGCTTTTCCTTTTCCCATTGCTTATCAGAATAAAGTAGACAACCTCAAAAATATACCTACTTTAGTCCTTCCTAAGTTCTATGGACTTTTCACAGAAGATCCTAATACATTCATGTTTGAGTTTGATATACTTTGTAGAAGTTATGACTATACCACTGATGCCCACAGGCTTAAGCTATTCCCTACCACTTTGAAAGAAGCTGCATTGAGATGGTTTATGAGCCTTAGCAGAGATATTGTGGAGACTTGGGAGGACATGAAGACAAAGTTCCTTGAGAAATACAAAGAGAATTGCAGGGGCAATGATATGATAGGAGATGACATTTTCAGAATGCAACAAAAGGAAGATGAGAGCCTAGAGGATTTCTATCAAGGTTTATGTTTTGTTTGCAGAAATCTCCACACCATACACTCAATGAAGATTCAATGAAGTTTTTTTCTTGAGAGGAATTAATGAAAGATGCATTGATGCCTTGGACCTGATGGCAGGAGGAGATATCACTCAAGTTCCTTGGGAGGATATCAAGAAGATATGCACGAACTATTCTAGGGCAACTTCAAAGAAAGGGGGAGCTTACCAATCCTCTATGGTTAAGTCATCAACCAGTGGAATTTCAAGGATGGAGATTACTCATTTGCTAGCAGATTTCAAACAGGATATCATAAACAATCTAGCTACTCAGCTAGATACATTTCAGGCCAAGAAGAAACATGAGGAGGAAGAGGCAATGTTGGCAGAATATTTCCCTTATTGCAGACAAAAGAAGAAAGACAACAGATGCAAGATGGTAGCTAGCATTGGCAGCAATCAGATTCCACCTGAGTTCAAACCAATTCAGACTGAACAAGATCAATTCTACTTTGTTGCACAGAAAAGTCCATGGGCTCCAAGACAAGGTATGCCACTAGATCCACTATCTTTTGCTAGGCCATATTTTAATTCTTATTCATCTGGTAACCAATGGAAGCCCCCATGTCTATCCACACAAACTTGGGGTAACCCTCCAAATGCTTGGCCCAATTATCAAATAAATTCACCTCAGTGGAGGCAACCTTAGGGGAATTGGCAATAGTTTCAAGGAAATTGGTAGCCAGCTCCAAGAAACTGGCAACAAACATCTCAATGGAGAGATGGACAACAATGGCCAAACTAGACAACCAATTACATGCAACCAATTTCTCAGCCCCAACAACCTGTTATAATGCCTCCTCCTGCTAATCTCAGTTCAAATGTACCAAAACCTACTCAGTTACCAGCTCAACCCACACCTAACCCAAATAATAAACCACAGCAACAGTTTGTATACTTTGTTGATCCAAATCAATTTCTTGCATATAATGTGAGTTTAAGTGACATACGTTTGTGTTTAGGAACTACTTTACCAGCTCCTTCCACACCTATCATTACCGAGCTTCCTATGGAAGAGGAGGAGCCTCTGAATGCCCCCATTCAACCTTGTGCACCTAAAAATCTTGAACCAGTCCCAGCCAAACAGAGTGACCTCGAACCACCATTTCCTTAGAGGTTGGAGATAGTAAAACAAAAGGAAGACAAGGAGGACACCACTTTTGACATTCTAGACCAGCTGAAACATATATTTGTCCAGATACCCTTATTCTAGGCCATAAAAGATGTTCCTATATATGGCAAAGCAATCAAAAAAGCATGCCTCAAGAAGCTAGGCAGGAAAAAGAAAGACTCAACTACAATTCATGTAGTGGGACAACTTGCTGACATCATGCTTGGGAAGGTGACTGTCCCCAAGTATAATGATCCAGGTAGTCTTGTGGTTGAAGTTATTATAAATGGGATACACATAAAGAATGCTTTGATTGATTTGGGTGCAGTAATAAATGTGATGACTAAAGACATCCTGCAACAACTAAACTCTTGATTCTAGACTCTTGAGAATATCCAACCGACTTCATGATTCTTTCTCCTAAAGCTACATTAGGCGGGTGTCCTATTATTCTTGGAAGGCCATGGTTAGCAACAACAAACGCTTATATTGGATGTCAGTCAGGTGACATGACCATTTCTGATGGCAGGAACACCAAAAATTGTGTTATTTATCCTCCTGCTAAGCCATCCCATGATGAGGATAATCATGTATGGCCACATGTAGGTGAAGAGGCCGAGGAAGTTAACTCTGTGGTGCAACTTATGATGTTAGGTAGAAGCCCTTTCCTGCAGCTTCAAGATGAAGATGAAGTATTATCTAATATAATTCAGAACCATTGTGAGGTAGAGGAGGTGCCACCCTCTCATGCATCTAGTTTTGTTGATCCCATGAAGACACTTTTTCCTGCTCTGTCTGATCTTCCTACAACCACTATTTCTGCAAACAAACTTCCTGTAGCCACTCTTCCAGCAGACAAACTTCTTGTAGCAACAGGTATGTTCCACACAATGCTTCCATATGAACTTAAGGTACCATGTATTAATGAAACAACTATGATAGAGTTAACTACACAAGAACAGGTGTCCAAAGGAAAATATTTGAATATTAACAGCAAATTGAGTGAAAAATAACAGTTCTCATTAGAAAATTTGTTGAAGGCCCACCAAAATGCATTTGCATGGGATTATCATGATATGAAAGGATTGTATCCTAAGCTCTGCACTCATAGGATATATATCAAAGATGATTGTACACCGGTAAGGTAGCCACAAAGAAGAATCAACCCTGCATTGAGAGAATTTGTCAAAACAAAGCTGCAAAAATTGCTTGATGCTGGATTTATCTATCCCATTTCAAATAGCCAATGGGTGTCTCCATTGGTGATTATGCCCAAGAAGGGAGGAAAATGGTTATTTTTTGTCAAGACTATAGGGAACTCAATGCTACTATGAAGAAAGACCATTTTCCCTTGTCTTTTGTAGATCAAGTCCTGGACTCACTTGCAAGAAAGCAGTACTTCTCCTTTCTAGACGGATTCAATGGCTACAATCATATCCAAATTACACCTGAGGACCAGGAGAAGACAACCTTCACATGTCCATGGGGGACATATGTCTTTTCAATACTTCCCTTTGGTTTATGCAACACACCTACAACTTTTCAGAGATCAGTCATCAACATATTTTTAGACATCTCCCTTGACTGCATGGAAATCTATATGAATGGCTTTACCACCTATGGTGTTGATTTTGATGAAGCATTGGAAAATATCAAGAAATTCCTATAGAGATGTGAAGACCAAAATCTATCTTTAAACAATGAAAAGTGCTTCATGATGATGCAGGAAGTTGTAGTTCTTGGCCACTACATTTCTCACCAAGGAATTCAAGTAGATCTTGCAAAAATTGAGGTAATTACTAATCTTCCTACACCTGCAAAACAAAAGGATGTTAGGATTTTTTTGGGACATGTAAGATATTATAGGTGTTTCATCAAAGACTTTAGCAAAATAGCAGCACCATTGTATAGTCTCCTGACTAAAGATGTTGAATTCCAATGGACAAAAGACTGTGCCAAAGCATTTTCTGACTTGAAGACAACTTTGACTCATGCTCTTGTACTTAAGGGACCTAATTGGAAAATTCCTTTTCACATCCATACAGATGCATCAGACTATGCTATAGGAGCAGTCTTAGGACAAAAAGAAGGAGCCATTGAAAATGCCATTTATTTTGTTAGCAAAAACTTACAAGGAGCTGAATTCAATTATACAGTAACAAAAAAAGAAATGTTGGCAGTGATCTATGCCCTGAAAAAATTTAGGCACTACATAAAAGGCTACCAAATCTTTGTGCACACCAATCATGCAGCTATTAGATATCTCATGAATAAACCCCTGATCTCAGGAAGGTTGGCCAAATGGTTGTTGTTGATGTAGGAGCTTGACATAACCATTATGGACAAACCAAGGAAGGCCAATGTTGTTGCAGATTTTCTTTCAAGACTGACCACATTGGAAGACAATCAAGCCATAGATGTCTCCTTTCCTAATGAGCATCTATTTTCCATTAGTGTGCACACATCCTAGTATGTTGACATAGCTAATTACCTAGTGACATGGAGAGTTCCCCCTCAATTCTCTCTAAAAGAGAGAAGAATGCTCATTGAAAAATCTTTTCCTTTTACATGGATTGTTGGATGCTTGTTTTATACTAGACCAGATCATGTTATGAGAAGATGTGTGAGGGAATATGAGACATATGAAATTTTGCATGCATGTCATGATGAACCATGTGGAGGGTATTTTGCAGCCAAAAGGACAACAATGAAGATTTTGAACACAGGATACTATTGGCCTACACTCCACAAGGATATAGGAAGATATACAAGGAAATGTGATAGGTGCCAAAGAATGGGCCGACCAACCAAATCAGATGAAAATCCACTCTACCCCCAAGTAGTAGTCACTCATTTTGACAAGTGGGGATTGGATTTTGTGGGACCCATTGATCCCCCATCAAATGGTAAGTCTTATATCTTGGTATGAATTGATTATGTAACTAAGTGGGTAGAAGTCAAGGCCATGAAGCATGCAAGAGATAAAAAGGTTGCAGAATTTCTTTATGAAAAAAATTTAACACGATATGGAGTCCCAAGAGAAATAGTAATTGATCAAGGAGCTAAGTTTACCTCAACACTTGTTATAGCACTAGCCAATGAATATAACATAAGGCATAGAAAATATACTCCTTATCACCCTCAGGCCAATGGAAAAGTTGACGTGACCAACAGAGAAATTGAAGCCATTCTAACCAAAACAGTGGCTATTCACATAAAGGATTGGGCAAACAGATTATCAGAATCAGTTTGGGCCTACAAAACCTCCTAGAAAACAATTACAGGCATCACTCCATTTGAGTTGTTGTATGGAAAGACAACCATGATGCCTATTGAATTCGAGCACAAGACCCTAAGGACAACAGTAGAGTTGAGGATGGATATTTCTGAGGCACAAAAAGAAAGAATCATGCAGCTGAATGCTTTATATGAGATGAGGAAGGCAACCTTGTACCACACTGAGGTCATGTAGAATCAATGAATCAAATGGCATGAAAAATTTATCAAAGAGAAGAAATTTTAGCCAAGTGACTGGGCATTGCTTTATGACTCGCGATATCAAGACAATGTAGGAAAATTGTAGACACAATGGCTAGGACCATATGAAGTTGCTAAGGTCTTTCCAAATGGAGTTGTTCAACTCACCACCATTGACCCTGTCAGATTCAAGTTACTAGTCAATGGTCATCCTCTCAGATTGTATCACAGGTCAGCTTCCAAAGAAGAGTTCCTGCAGCAATTCATCCAACCTACAACACCCGAACTTCATGTAGTCGAAGGCAATGGACCTAATGTCCCTCCTTCTAGCTAATTAAGGTATGTACTTGTCATAATAAAGACTTCTAATTTTGCAGAAGTCCATTTTTGCACCCATCTGCCCATCCATCACCACCTTTCTCTCTCTTCCATCACTTTATTCCACCTCGCATCATTCCACTTCATCATCATTGATTGCTCAAATTATTTCCTAAAAAGGCGAACGATACTTTCTCCATGATCTTTGCAACGTATCCTCCACACATTCAAGTATGTGCACATTAATTGCTTTCTTAATTATCTTTTTAGTGAATTCATTTAATCGTTGTACGATTAGTATGGAAGTTCACATAATTTCCATACCTCCCTATCAAATCACTACTGCCATCTCGCATGTGTGGACACATGTCCAAATTTAGGTGGGGGGGAAAGGAAAGATGTAGGTACATTGCCCACATGTCAGTCCATGACTTGTCTGCGTCAGTAAATCTAGCTAAGTTGATTTAAAATTTGAAGTGAAGGATGGCTCGCATATGTGATGTGACACTAAATTGCCACCGCCATTTATTTTTATCATAACTCCCTTTTATTAACCCTTCTTTGCCATTATTGGTAGGGAAATTCAGTCGACATTGGTGCAGAACAATTCAACTGGCAAGTGTTGCAAAAAGGAATTTGTTCTCAGACAAGAATTACATGAAGGGAATTTTGCATAGTGGTAGTTGATTGCAGACAATGGGAGGTAGACTCATTCGAAATGAGCCCTCGATTCATGATACCTTATTGCAGGATGCATAGTTCCTGCCTGAATTTATAAAATGTGGTTGATTGGACTACTTCCTAAAGCTGGACAGTTTTGATGAAGGAATTGAACTAGAGTTCGCCTGAACATTTTCAAAATGAAAAGCCATAGTAAAAGGGCTGGAGGTTGTAGCAACTGAGGAAATAATTGTAGAAGTTATAGGGTTACCTACTTATGGTGAGCATTACCTTGTTTCTAGAGACGTCAGGTCAGCAAGGGCCATATTCACAATACATGGTGACCCTCCAATCAGTATAGACAAATAGGGTACCAAAAGAACCTCTCTACTCGAGCCATGGAAGCAAGCAACCATCCATATTATTAGGTACATCACTTGTGAAGGTCGATTGTCAAACCTACATTCAGTACATTTCAAACTTTTGAGTCACATGAGGCACGGGAGGAGGATGAATGTGCCCAACGTCTTATACAACCTTCTCTCCATCATGGCGGCTGAAACTCAAAAAGGTAGGAACAACTCTGTTTCCTACCATTGCTTGATTAAATTTTTGGTTGAAAAATCTTTTCATGATGTAGCACCTCAAATGACTCGGGAGGAATTCATAAATGTTAATCAATTTAGACTTGAGCAGTTGCAATCTAGGGATTTATCTCAAACACGTAGGTCTAGTAGGAGATTAAGCATGGATGAAGCCACCCATGGTGCTTCAACCTTTGGTGTTGGCTCTAGTATGAATCCTCCTACAACAAAAGGGACCATAGACATTAGTTCCTCTGAAATAGGGTACTCTGAAAAAGAAAGTTCATCGGATTCTGATGATGATGATGTTCCACTTGAAACCCTAATGAGAACTAGGGCACAAAAGAAGAAGGTAGAGGTAGGAAAAGGAAAAGCCAAAACACAGCATGTGGAAAGAGAGGTGCCAACTCCTAAGAAGAGAAAGGATGACACTATTCATCCTGTAGGCAAAGGAAAATGTGAGAGCCCTATTAAGAAATCAAAACCAGCCGTTGATACGGCTTCGCAGGAAAACCCTAAGCATGGAGGGACATCACATAAGAGCACAACAATCCCAATGGGGCAGGAAAATCAAGTCAAAGAAAAGGATATATTCAAAGAAGTAGCAAAAGTGACCCTAGCGGATCTTGTTGCCCTTATAGAGGATGTTGAAATTTGAGAGCATGAAGAAAATTCGAAGTTCCTGCAGCAAGACCAAGAATTAGATCAAAAGTTCCTACAACAACTACCATAACAAGAACGAGAGGCCCTGCAGCAAGAAGTGGGAGAAAAAATTGTCCTCTACAGCCTGAGCCAGTTGGACAGCTTGAATCTATGTAAATAGTACTATATGGGGTGCAACCATCGACAAAAATTATGGTAGGAATTCATAACCCTCCTGATTTTTCAATACATATAGCAATTTTGAATTTATGGAAAGAGATACAAAGATGGGAGGAAGAATGGAAAAAGGAAAAGAAAAGATTGAAAAAGGAAATTCAAGAGAGGGGTGAAATTATTGAAGGAAATAATGAGGAGATTGCCTCTCTAAAGGAGAGGGTGGACAACATTGCAACCCTGGTGCCACATATTTTAGAATGCAGAACCCCTCCAAGATTTTATGCTCTACACCTGAAGGAAAAATATCTCTCTTTTAAGTTGTCAAGACATATCTCAGGTTTGAATCCCTCTATTAAGACTCCCACTAAATTTTTCAATGCTTACAGGATTGCCTCCCCTAAAATGAAGAATTTGTTATGTGAATTTTATTTACATAATTTTGTTGTAACTCAAGACCAATATTGGAACCCGCTACTGTATGTTGGAGATGTCCAATTGAGAGCATTCATGTCTTAGGTGCAAAATGAGATTAGCTGGGGAGAGCAATATAATTCTTATAGGAAGAAGGAATCCAATATCCCCTTAGCCATTAGAGTTGAATCAAGAAACCCCAAGGATATTTACAAAGAATGGAACAAAATGCTTTTCAGGCCTAGTTATGGTAACAAAATTATGCCTTGGATTGAGGCAGCTTACAGTGAATATGAGGTAAAGACGACAGCAAAAGAGGACACCATGAAAGGATATCTATCACAGAGATGGAACACTTTAACTGATGAGTTGAAACAAGCTGAACCTCATTCCATCCAAAACTATCATGCAACAATAAAAAGGATTGAAAGGTACATTCAGCTTGGGAGAGCAAAGGGCCAAGATTGGCTTCCCTTGACTTTTTTAGCCACCTATCCTCATGTGGCCTATTCCAAATTTTAGATTCTACCGCTATGACATTGGTGAAGAAAAAAAAAGATGGAACTGACTTGACAGATTGGGAGGATTCTACTGGGACCCTGACTCGTGCTCAACGGACATTGATATTGGACAATTATCAGTTGCAAATTTCAGAGCTCTGACCAAATAGAAAAACAACTCTTCCCCTACTGGAGGACCAACAAAATATTAGGTTGGGGGAGTGATGAGCCTAGTTTTTGGTCCAAATTTGGGTAGAATCTATAGTTTATTTACTGAAGCTAACATGGACTTTGATATTAAATGTTGATATTTTTATAGATTTTCCCTCAAACCATAGACATTGGGTTTAATTCCATTTCTGCCAGTTTTAATGACATTAGCCTATTATTTGGACTATCTATATTAATTTTTCATCTGGTTAAGGAATGTTCTTTAAGGTGGTTATAGTTGTGCAATTATTATGCGTACTAACATTTCCACACAGACATACTTAAGGATACTAAATTGAGAAATGCAACCGCCAATTGGTCATGCAGAAGAATCGTTCAAGGGTCAATTGAAGGACGATGGCAAGAGATTCCCCATGTCAGCCACATGTAACCGCCTTGCATTGATGTTGAGCAATTGTAGGTGTTACTACAGATTTGAGTCTGCATTTGGACATGCATGTCTGATTGGATTCCTTGCGTGTGTAACTGCCCTGCTATTCTTTTCTTTGTTTTCCCTAAATGGCATCCTCTCAGTCAGTGGGAGTTGACCGCCTTGTTTATTTGGTAGCATAAATAAGGTTCGGATCTTCCTTCTTTAGGAGGTTGCTGAGTTGTTGAGTTATTGATGTTGTATGATTTGATAGTATACTAAGCATTTCCAAACATGCTACTCTTTTATATTTGCATTTCCTAATGAATAAGATGAAGTGTTGAGTTGAGCATTTGAGTTTATATTAGTTTTTAGAGGATACTCATCCAAGGGGGGCCACTTGGTGATTAATTCATCCTTTAGTTTAGCTAGATTATTTATTAGTTTTTGTTTAGTACTTAGTTAAGAATCTAGCACCGACTGTTCCTGCAGCCACTAGAATTCCATTATGTGACTGTTCCTACAGTAAAAGCGGATAGATTAGTTTTTTGTTTGTTGCTCAGATTTCACTCTTGTCATGCATGTTCAACTTAGTTTAATTTTTGAGTGATGTTCAACATTTACTTTGTTCCTTTCCATGCAATTTACTTTCAGTATTGAATCTTTCTTAGCTGTAGAATGAAGATGACTACTTTGAAGTTCCTAGTGCACATATTGTGCTGACCCATTTCAAGTTCACGTCTCTGGGTTGAAAATTTAAATGCACCTTCATGATGGTTAAAATGGCTATTCAAGTTAGATGTCCAATCTTTGAATCACGGTTATAAAGGGTTAGTTATTAAATTATTGTAGGAGGCCGACAACTTGTCTAGTAGAGTCTCTTAAACTTTTGTCATCTCTGATGTAATGTGATGTGACTTGGAGAACAAACTTTGTGTTATGAGCAGCAGTTGGAAATGCAGATACTAAGTGCAATTTTCTAAGAATGATAGATCTCAAACTTTCCTCTAGTGGCTTCTTCTCAATCCTTTTTACAAAATCTTCTATATCTTGATGGCCAATTTTTGTATCTTTGATTTCATCCACTTTTGAGAGCACAACAATAGGACCTGGAAGATACATTAGTATTTGTACTTCATCTTACCTTCCTTTTTAGAGGGTGATGGAGGCTTTTCTAATTTCATCTGAGAGTGCCAAAGATCAAGGAATGTTACCTTCAAAGATCACTTGGTAAGAACTTGAAAGGAACTGCAAGAATAATGGATTAGGAGATGTTAGGAGAACATGTCTTATGGGCGATTTGGAATGCGTGAAGCAAGAAGGAAATTTTGAAGCGAGTGAAAACGAGCTGAGGCACAAAAATCAGAGCATCAGTAATGGAACGAGGTTTGGAGCACAAACATAATGATTTTTTAGTGTTATAGTGGAAAACTACTTTTTGTGTAGGAGCGTTGAAAATCAACGCTCCTACATCTTGAGAAGTTCATTTGCATGTAGTAGCACTGAAAATTAGCGCTCCTACATGCCTTAATCATTTTGATAGAACTTGTGTCAGAGCGCTAAAATTTAGCGCTTGTGCATTCTTAGGGAAAGATCAAACTCATGCTCGAGCCCTGAAAATCACCGCTCAAGCATGGCTTCTCAATTGGAGTCAAGTGTAGGAGCAGTGATTTTCACTGCTCCTATGTAATGTCCCCATTTTTAGCACTACACTTTCCAGTGACTGTTAGCCTATTCCCTGATGCTCGTAGGCTAGTCAGAGGCAGAGTTAGGGTTCCCAGCTACTTGGAGGTTGTCTTTGAAGATTCAGGGGTTTGCATGTCGGAGTCTTGCAATTTGGTCACGGGATTCTTTCTGGGTTTTCAGAGAGCTTCGCAGTGGTATGACATGCAACTGGATCAGAGAACCTTTTCAGACTTACTATTTTTAGTAAGTTACGATGGTTGCATGTTGGAGTTTTATAGTTCAGATTCTGGATTCCTTTTGGGTTTTCAGAGAGCTTCGCGACAGTGTGACATGCAATGGAATCAGAGAACTTTTCCGGACTTACTATTTTTAGTAAGTTACGATGGTTTCATGTTGGAGTTTTATAGTTCGGATTCTAGATTCCTTCTGGGTTTTCAGAGAGCTTCGCGACAGCATGACATGCAAATGAATCAGAAGACTTTTTTGGACTTACTATTTTTAGTAAGTACGACGACTGCTCGGATTGTGGTTAAAATGAGTTTGGAACAACTTACTATTTTTAGCAGTATGCTATTTTTAGTAAGTTCTATTTTTAGCTGTACTATTTTTAGCAGGGTTTTTGCAGTTCAGTTCAGTGGTTATATCTAGCAGGTCAATTGGAGCAGTTTGGTCTCCAACTCCCTTGGTTCTATTTTTGGCAGTGTTATTTTTAGCAGGGGCTCTGAAGTTCGATTTAATGGCTATCTCGGGCAGGACAGTATATTCATCTGGTTTCCAGCGTTGGAGGTGATTATTTTGTCGAGTTCAATATTTGAAGAAAATATTAAGTTAAGTGAAATATTTACCACTTTCCTAAAGTCGACTTGGAGGGAAGGAAGTGGACGCCAAAAGCAAGAGACTTTTAAATTATTTAAAAAGTATGGATTTGTGCCTTGGGAAAAGGGACGCCATTTGGAGAAGTCAAAGGGTCAATGAATTAGGGCGACTCTTGAGTGGAGCGCACCTTCTAGAAGCTTCTAGCGGTGCTCGGCAAAATTATAAAGAGGAGGTCTTGGCTCTTCATTCTTCATCTTGAATTTTACGCAAAGTTATGCTGCTGGAATGGTTTAGTATTGCTTCAAGGGATGCATATCTCCTAGCTGGCTTGGCTTCTTGCTTGAAATATAGCAACTAGTTAAGAGTTCGTTTCTTATTGAGTTATTGTGCATTCTAAGTTAGAGTTTTGTATTTTCAGTCCATTTCACAATTGTTGTTTTGACTGTGGTTGAACTGAGTTTTGGCTTAGAAGTTTGTGAGTGATTTTAATTTGGTTGTGGGTATTAATTGAATATTAATTGCAGATTGGAGCGACCATTTTCTCCAAATTTTAGATTTTAATATTTGGTATTTATTTTTATAATGCAAATTCGCCCCTTCTCTAGGGTCGTACCTTTCTGGAGATGCTTGGTTTTGTGTGCCAAATAAATGTGGAGTCTTTGAGCTGGTTTTGTGCTTCCATCTTGGGCGCCATCAGTCTTAGAACATAATGCATTTTATTCCATGAAGTTTGAGTGAGTTTTGAGGGAGTTGTCATTAATTTAGTGATTTTTTGTGTTGCTGATTTGCATTTTCAGTCCAGATCTGTCATTAAATCAGATTATTAAAATGAGGTCGATGAGTTGTGATTTGGGTTTGGGAAGTCAAGAAAATGATAGGGAAGTCTTCTATTTTTCTGCAGCTTCATACACTAGATCCTATTGACAGGCAATTCTATATTATTGTAAGCTGAACAGTAGTACTGTCAGCAGTTCTCTTATTTTGATATAATTCTTGTAATTCCTATGACTGTGGATGAGACTGGCATGTTCAGTCTTAGCTAGTTTCTCTTTACTGTATCACCCGCTGAACAAGTGGAAGAGGTTGGCTTGCCGCCTGTTACTCATGTAATTGCATTATCTCATCTTGCTAATCAGCTGAGCCGTCAATCTACTCCCGCTGAAAAGTGGTCGAGTTGCATTTTACTTTCAGCATTGTTCTTTCACTTTAGTCCTCCCGCTGAATAAGTGGTTGAGTGATTGTACTTTCTTTTCATTACTTCAGCAAGTTTCAGTTTACTAATGACCCCCTTTCGTGTATGCTCTCAACCTTGCCTGCATTGGGATCTGGGTTGATCAGAGGGGAGGGTTACATTCAGCTGATTTATCTTTACACTAATGCTAATGGGTGAATTTAGCTATGTAATAAAATGAAAAAATTGGCTGGGATACTTCAATGGTATCAGAGCTAAGATCCTGCCATCCTATGGAAAAGACAGAGAACAGTGGATAGATGAGTGACAGAGAAATCAGATTCTTCACTTGAGTTCAGAGTAGCTCCCAGAAGTTTCGAATATGCTGCATTTTCTGAGAACTAGGCACCATGAGAGTTTAGCTTCGGTTATGGCTTCTGAAGGAGAAAGAAGTTTGGCAAGGTCCCTTTCTGTTGCAGGAATGAGACTCAAAGAAGAATGTCAGTCAAGGGGTGAAGAAGTGAGTTTATTATCAGAGTTGGAAAGTCTTTTGAGCCAAGTCCAACAATCATCTGTTGACTTGTTGAGTAAGGCATTATCTCCTGCAGTGACACATTTGATGCATCCTTATTGGATTGGGCATCCTAATGAAGAAATCAGCTTGTTAGTGACTTCATGCCTTAGTGAGCTTATGAGGATTGTTGCACCTTTGAAGCCTTATGAAGATAAAACTATGAAGAAGATTCTACATAGGGTTGTGGAAAGTTTCCAAGACCTTGATGAAACTGGTAGCAGTCAATTTCCTAGAAAGGTTACTATCTTAAAGACATTTTCAGATCTCAGGACAAGTAACTTGCTATTAGACTTCGAGATGCATGACCAGATTTATCAATTGTTCCATTACCTCTTTATGTCCACTTGGAGCGAACAAGAAGAGAATGTCATTGCAGCTGTGAAGAAAATTCTTATTCTCACTATTAAGGAGGCTGATGAAGTTCCACCAAGTGTTCAATCTCTTCTCTTGGACGCATATGAACATAAAGAAAATGATTCTCCTATTGCTGCTATGCTGATTAAGGAATTGTTTGATCAATGTGAGGAGAAATTGAAGCCACTTTTGAAGAAGAAAGAGCAAGTTGAAGGGAACACTAGTGGTAACATTCAACCAACTTATGATTGTTACCATAGTGATGATGTTGGTGATGATTCCAATGATTTCGTGCAAGATTATGTTGAAGAATCGGTGATGAATGATTCTACTTTGGTTGCTATCCAAACTTCTCAAGAGTTTTCACAAGACAAATTTATGACAAGTAGCCAAGAAGACCTCTTTGGTATTCCTTGGGCTGCTAATGGAGAAATTAGTAACATACCTATTCATTATGGGGTTGTTGAAGGTAAAAATGATAAAGTAATCAAAGCAACCAGCTTTGATAACTCTTATTTTCAGTACAATGAGGGTGGTCTTGGAATGGACCATCAAACTAAGCACTTGGAGGGAGGTATTTATGAATATATCAACTTAAGTGAGTTGGGTGGTGACCCATTCAAAGAGTCAACACTCCAAGAAATGTACGAAGAACACTTCTCTACTAATCAAAACAGTCAATCCCCTAGCACGTGGGATCCAGGAGTGAAGGAATTTAGTGATAACAAAGAAACTGTGTGGGATGATTTTCCCTTTGATCCAGATGAAGCTCAAAATTTTGATTGTTTGGCAAGCTATGAAGGGGCTGCCATAACCATTGATCATGAAGACGCAAAACAAAGTTCTGATTTTGAAGATCAGCCAACCAACAATTCACCATCCTTGCATAGTCTTGAGAAGGTAGATAAGGTCAAAGGATCCTTTGAAAGAGAAGTGCGGGTTCTATCACAATTTGATCGCACACACAGTGGGATTGAAGGACTCTACTGGGAGGCTCTACTTGAAGAAAGACGAAGTAGAGTGAAAAATGGAGTTGCTCTTTCCAATTTGCAACTTATCAAAAACTCTTTGGAGACCTTGAAATCCGAGTACATGCACGTGATTGAAGATCGAGATCGTGTCGTTGAAGTTGCAAAGGATAACATTGGTGCTTTCCAAGGAAGTGAGAGAAAGGTTGGTGAGCTCACTATGGAACTCGAATCAACAAGGGACATGTTGAAAGGAACTGAATTGGCTCTAACAGAGGTTGAAGAACAGTTTGCTAACTTCAAACATTTCAAGGAGCAAGAGGTTGCACAACGAGCCGAAGAGATCGGGCAAGTGATTGGAGAGCTTGATAGTCTTCAGGAGGAGTTTGATCTTGAAAGCAGCTCAAGAAAATCAGAGGTTGTATGTGTAGATTTGGAGCAGCAAGTTGAAAAGAATGACTTCCAAGTTTTTGACAATCCTCTCTTTGAAGCGGGTGCAGAGGAAACGTATGATAACCCTCTCTTTGTGATTGAAGATAAAACATGTGAAGTAACCAAGCATGGGAATGAGTACAATTTCCAGTCTATGGATGTTTTGATATCACACCATGAGGCTGTGCCAGACTTTGTGATTAGTAATCTCCCGAGGCTACTTGATGGTAAGTGAATAAGTAGGTTGGAGGATGAAGTCTCCACATGGGAAGTGTTGAATCAAAATAAGTTCTACAACCTTGGCATCAAGATGTGGTCCAAACACAGTTTGGTAGCTGCTCAAGTTTCCATTACAGCAGCAAGGAGTGAAGATTTCAAACTAGTTACTCATGAAGAATGGGAGGAAGAAGGACCAAAACATGTTGATTGCATTCTTGACAATCCATCCCTTGGGTTGAGAGATGCTTCAACTCATTCTAGTCTATCTCGGGAGTTGGATTTGAATACGACTATTGTTCCATGCTCCATTGTTGTTGAAACTTTCATGGATAGGCTTCAGAGGATCACTAGAGGAGATGTTGATTTCATGAGGATACACTTGGTTTTGACCAACACTTGGGTTTGTTTTGAGTTCTCTTCTCAGCATATTGAAAATCATTTTCAGTTGGGTAACCATGCGTGGGGCAGCAAGCCTTCGATTACCTTGGTTCATCATTCTGAGGCTCTTGGAGTTGGGATTATGAGAAATTTCTACAGTCTTCATGGTTGTCTCAGGATAATTCAGTTGAGGCATAGTGGTTCCGTGTCAAGTAATGGAGATGAATTTGATGAGCTCTTGCAAAGGATTGTTTTCCCTTTTGCAAGAAGGATTGGTGAAGTCACATATGCTCTTGTGGCTCTGCTTATCACCGTGTGAATATATGTCGAGGATTACAATATTGAGTCGAGTAGACTATCTTTCCTATTGCCTTGGATTGTGAGAGATAGTGTTATGGTTGATATTGAAGACTCAGGGTCTTTTGGGCGTGGGATGCTGCAAGGTGTTGACTTCAGTCCTTCCAGGTTGTTCATGGATACTAACATTCAGGAGTCACAAGGGTGGTTAGTGCAGTTTTGGCATGATGTTTTCACTGACATGGTCAGAGTAGTGCAACATCAACATGGTGGTTCCCCCTTGAGACAAACATGGGACCTAGGGAGCGCACTCAGGTTGGTATGGATAAGCTTCAAATTTTCTGGGGTTGTGGTAGTATTGCTTGAGGACAAGCAATTTTGGGAAGGGCAGACTGTAATGTCCCCATTTTTTGCACTACACTTTCCAGTGACTGTTAGCCTATTCCCTGATGCTCGTAGGCTAGTCAGAGGCAAAGTTAGGGTTGCCAACTGCTTGGAGGTTGTCTTTGAAGATTCAGGGGTTTGCATGTCGGAGTCTTGCAGTTTGGTCGTGGGATTCTTTCTGGGTTTTTAGAGAGCTTCGCGGTGGTATAACATGCAACTGGATAAGAGAACCTTTCCGGACTTACTATTTTTAGTAAGTTACGATGGCTGCATGTTGGAGTTTTATAGTTCAGATTCTGGATTCCTTTTGGGTTTTCAGAGAGCTTCGCGATAGTGTGACATGCAATGGAATCAGAGAACTTTTCCAGACTTACTATTTTTAGTAAGTTACGATGGTTGCATGTTGGAGTTTTATAGTTCGGATTTTAGATTCCTTCTGGGTTTTCAGAGAGCTTCACGACAGTGTGACATGCAAATGAATCAGAAGACTTTTCTGGACTTACTATTTTTAGTAAGTACGATGGTTGCTCGGATTGTGGTTAAAATGAGTTTGGAACAACTTACTATTTTTAGCAGTATGCTATTTTTAGTAAGTTCTAATTTTAGCGTACTATTTTTAGCAGGGTTTTTGCAGTTCAGTTCAGTGGTTATATCTGGCAAGTCAATTGGAGCAGTTTGGTCTCCAACTCCCTTGGTTCTATTTTTGGCAGTGCTATTTTTAGAAGGGGCTCTGAAGTTCAATTTAATGGCTATCTCGGGTAGGACAGTATATTCATCCGGTTTCCAGCGTTGGAGGTGATTATTTTGTCAAGTTCAATATTTGAGGAAAATATTAAGTTAAGTGAAATATTTACCACTTTCCTAAAGTCGACTTGGAGGGAAGGAAGTGGACGCCAAAAGCAAGAGACTTTTAAATTATTTAAAAAGTATGGATTTGTGCCTTGGGAAAAGGGACGCCATTTGGAGAAGTCAAAGGGTCAATGAATTAGGGCGACTCTTGAGTGGAGCACACCTTCTAGAAGCTTCTAGCGGTGCTCGGCAAAATTATAAAAAGGAGTTCTTGGCTCTTCATTCTTCATCTTGAATTTTATGCAAAGTTATGCTGCCGGAATGGTTTAGTATTGCTTTGAGGGATGCATACCTCCTAGCTAGTTTGGCTTCTTGTTTGAAATATAGCAACTAGTTAAGAGTTCGTTTCTTATTGAGTTATTGTGCATTCTGAGTTAGAGTTTTGTATTTTCAGTCCATTTCACAGTTGCTATTTTGACTATGGCTGAACTGAGTTTTGGCTTAGAAGTTTGTGAGTGATTTTAATTTGGTTGTGGGTATTAATTGAATATTAATTGCAGATTGGAGCGACCATTTTCTCCAAATTTCAGATTTTAATATTTGGTATTTATTTTTATAATGCAAATTCGCCCCTTCTCTAGGGTCGTACCTTTCTGGAGATGCTTGATTTTGCATGCCAAATAAATGTGGAGTCTTTGAGCTGGTTTTGTGCTTCCATCTTGGGTGCCATCAATCTTAGAACATAATGCATTTTATTCTATGAAGTTTGAGTGAGTTTTGAGGGAGTTGTCATTAATTTAGTGATTTTCTGTGTTGTTGATTTGCATTTTCAGTCCAGATCTGTCATTAAATCAGATTATTAAAATGAGGTCGGTGAGTTGTGATTTGGGTTTGGGAAGTCAAGAAAATGATAGGGAAGTCTTCTATTTTCTGCAGCTTCATACACTGGATCCTATTGACAGGCAATTCTATATTATTGTAAGTTGAACAGTAGTATTGTCAATAGTTCTCTTATTTTGATATAATTCTTGTAATTCCCACGACTGTGGATGAGACTGGCATGTTCAGTCTTAGCTAGTTTCTCTTTACTGTATCACCCGCTGAACAAGTGGAAGAGGTCGGCTTGCCACCTGTTACTCATGTAATTGCATTATCTCATCTTGTTGATCGGATGAGCCATCAATCTACTCCCACTGAAAAGTGGTCGAGTTGCATTTTACTTTCAGCATTGTTCTTTCACTTCAGTCCTCCCATTGAATAAGTGGTTGAGTGATTGTACTTTCTTTTCATTACTTCAGCAAGTTTCAGTTTACTAATGACCCCCTTTCGTGTATGCTCTCAACCTTGCCCGCATTGGGATTTGGGTTGATCAGAGGAGAGGGTTACATTCAGCTGATTTATCTTTACACTAATGCTAATGGGTGAATTTAGCTGTGTAATAAAATGAAAAAATTGGCTGGGATACTTCATCCTACATTTGGAGTTGGTGAAAATCTTAAATGAAGATGCGAGGGCGATATTTTTTACCAATTTCACATTTGAATTTTGGTGAAGGGCACTCCGTGTAGGAGTAGTGATTTTCACCTCTCCAACATGAAGTAGTTGGTTGAAAATCATTATTGTGGGAGCGGTCAAAATCACTGCTCCTGCATTTGGAGTTAGAAATCAGAATGTGGAGGCGGTGAAATTTTACGCTTTGGCACTAGGATGATGGCTAACATATCATACAAGAGGTGAAAAATACATGTATAACATTTAAAAACGAACAAAGACTTATGAGGAGAAAAACGAAGGGTTTGAAAATAAATCGGGGCATAGAAAAACCCCAAACTCCAGAGACAAACGTGATGAGAGATGGAAACACAAAGAAAGACGCGCTAAACAAAGACTAGGGCACGTTTTTAATAGAAAATAAAGATTCAATAAAAGTATTGAAAACCTTATCAAAGATTGATGAAGAAGAAAGACACAAAAACATACTTGATGAAAGTGACGAAAAACCTAGCTTGGAGGCCCGCAAAAATCCATCTGCAACTTCATTTGGAGCTTGGAGAGTGATCAAAACGAGGAGGAAGCGAACGAATTAAGAAGAAAATAACCTAAAAAAGACTTTAATAAGTTTTTAAAACGATCACTTAGTGAACTCGTAGTTCATTAATGACATGTGTACGAAAAGAAGGGAAAATGGTGGAATGGTGAAAATCACCACTCCAACATTTTCGAAACGTTGGAGATGCACTAGTAGTGAAAATCACTGCTCGTGCATGTGAAAGACTCGTTAGAAAAGGGCATGTTGTAGCGGTGAATTTTATCACTTGAGCATGACAAAAAGAGTGCAAGATTTAGGAGCGGTGATTTTCACCACTCCAACACTTGGAGTAAATTTTCCAACTCAAGGCTCATGTATGAGCACTAAAAATCAGCACTCCAACATGAGTGAAAAATTGACTAACTCCCAAAGAGTGGGAATTGACAAAAATATCTATTTCGAAGATTTTCAAAAGATGAACAAAAAGAGAATCTCAAACAGATGATTTGAGTTCTAGGATTACGCATCGAGGGAAATTGAAATTTTCCTCGTTTCATGTGCTTGGAGTATACAGAACTATGAAACGAACAAGTTTCCTAGGGGGTTATCCCGTGAATCGAGTGCTACTAGATTCGAGGATAATAGCTAGCTCCAACTGGGGAGCTTCCTTTAGTCATTCTTAGAAATGATTGAAGGGAGAAGAACTCCAGATTCCAAGTGCCTTTATCCATCCATTGGGCATAGAGTTGGGCGACAAAAATAAAAAGACTCAAAATATAAAAATATGCAAGGACTATAAAAATATTTACATTGAACACCTGTCACCTTATTGTGTAAAGAGCTTCAGATGTTTCCCACTGTGAGGAAGAGAAAATGGTGTTTCATCCTCATATGCCAAGAGAAATCTATTTTCACCATGTAACTGATGAATCTTGAATGGCCCCATCCATAGTGAATCAAAATTTCCATGCATACCTTTTGGCTCTCTTCGCTTGTCCCACAAGAGAACGAGATCACCAACTTGAAATTCATGAGACTTTGATTTTTTGTCAAAAAGCATTTTAACTTGTTCTTGGTGCTCCATGATACGGTTGGCCACCTGAACTCGCTTTTCCTTGAGTTCAGAGAGGTACATTATCCACTTATCAACTGAACTGTCAAAAGTCTCATCTTCAATGGCCTTAGCCAATTTGAGAGTGAGAAGTTCTAATGTAATTGGAATTCCAGCATTAAACCCTTACAAGAGTTGAAAAGGAGACATGCCAATTACACGCTTTGGAGTTATCCTATCTACCCACAAAGCATCATACAAAGCTTTGTGTCACAAACATTGATTCTCATCTACAAGCTTGCGGATGATAGTCACCAAGTTTTTATTGCTAGATTTTGCCTGAACATTACCTTGCAGGTAATAGTCGGATGAATGAGACAATGCTATGCCATGCTAGAAATAGAACTCATTTATCTTGCTTGACAAGAAGGCAAAAGTATTTTCAACAACAATTTTGTTCGACACCCGAACCTGGAAATGATATTTTCCTTCAAGAAACTACACACAACTTCAGAAGTAGCATGCTTAACCGGAATTGCCTCGACCCACTTGGTGAAGTAATCAGTTGTAGTTAGGACATAGGTGTGTCCCACACTCGAAGGTGGATTTATCGTGCCAATGAAATCAATTTCCCATTGCTGAAAGGGCTCTTCAATGACAATCGGTTTTAAAGGTAAAGCTGCCAACTTTGGTTTTCCTACGAACTGCTGACATAGCTCACATTTACGCACCCAAGAGTACGCATCATGAAAGAGTGTAGGCTAGTAATACTTTTCTCTCAAAATCTTATAAGCAATAATTGGTGCTAAAAAGTGTCCTCCATATGCTAATTCATGATGACTTCAACAACTTTTCATGTTGTTCCTCGTTAACACAACGCAAGAAAGTTCCATCCAAAGCACGCTTGTACAAACCATTGTCCTATAAGACAAAATTTTATGACTTTAATTTGATGGTTATTTTCTCCTTTGAAGTCAAGTGATTGAGACATTCACCATAAGTGAGAAAATGGGCAATGTTGGAATACCATTCATTAGTAGTACTAACGAATAACACCATTGGTAGTTCAGTTGGATTTACCTATTCAGTCTCTAAAATTTCTCCATAAGGATTATTTTCAACAATAAGCTGACACAAACCTCGCCCATGTATCAGCTTGCTAGGCTTGATTTCCATGTCGTATTCTTGAATCTTGACAATCCAATTGCCTCTTTTTGTCCCAAACTCCTGTTGTGTCAAGATAGACTTAACGGTTGAATCTGGAACCAAGACTTTAACACAGTTGTTAAGGATGTAAAAACAGAAATGTTTTACAACTTTAACCATAAAAAAAGCATGTTTTTCCATTTGGGAATATTTCAGTTCATAATTTTTTAGAGGACAGCTCATGAACGCAATCGGGGATTCAAAACCCTCACTATTTTCTTGTACCAGAATTGTTGAAAGTGTATGCTCGGAAGCATAACTATACATGATGAATTCCTTCGTGTAGTCTGGGAAGACTAACACTGGCACATGAGCAATAGCCTCTTTTATATCATTGAACACATCTTTTCTTTTTGTCGTCCAATGAAAAGTGGTAGTACCTTTCATCATATTAACAATATGATGAGTCTTTTCTGCAAAATCTGAAAGGAATCTTCACATAAAATTAACCTTTCCAAAGAAAGAATGAACAACTTTCTTACTTGATGGAAAAGTAAGTGATTTAAAACTTTTGACTCTTTATGAGTCAATCTTTATACCTTCTATGGATACCACGTGACCAAGAATTTTTCCTTCCATAACCCCAAAAGTTGACTTCTTGGGATTCAAGGAAATACCATGTTGTCGGAATCTCTCCAAGATTTGCCTTAGATGATAAAAATGTTCATGAAATTTCTTAGAAAAACCTATAATATCATCAAGATATACTATAATGAACTTACCTAGCACATCACGAAAATCCAAGTCCATAGCACACTAGAGCATGGCACCAACATTTATGAGACCAAAAAGGCATCATGCGATATGCAAAGGAACCCCATGGTGTTGTAAAATCTATCTTGTGTTGATCATTTGAACTAACCTCTATCTGGTTGTAATCGGAGAAACCATCTAGCATAGAAAGCATTTTAGGTCCAGTCACGATTTGAAGAACTTGATCCATGACTGGAAGATGATAGTTATCCTTGAGTGAGAGTTGATTTAGATTTCAAAAATCTACACAAATACAAATCTCACCATTCTTTTTATGAACGGGAACAATATTCGCTATCCATGTTGAATGGTAGATAGTGAATATAATTTAAGCGTTCAACATCTTCTGAACCTCTACGAGGATCATTCCTGAAATCTTTGGATTATATTGCCTTTGCTTTTGTTTATAAGGAAATGCTCCAATTTTAAGTGGAATTTCATGTTGCATCTCCTTTGGTCAGAAAGATTTTAGATCTTCATATGAATAAGCCAAGACATCCATATATTCTCGTAATAAATTATCAAATTTATTTCTTTCCTCACTTGTGCAACACTTACCAATGTTTACCATCTTAGGATCTGCTCAACCTCTTTGGATGAATCAAAATCTGAGAGTTGTTTCCTAACATAGCGATCATGATTGTCAAAGCGTTTCTCAAGGGATACCAACCCCTTAGGAATTCTATTCCCTTTGAGTTGTAGGAACTCTTCTCCTATAACTGGATCAAGATTAGAAATAGATTCTTGATGTGGAGAATCACTTCCTTCAAAATATAACTCATCAAAAAAAATTGCCTTTTCCAAAAAAGCAACAATTTGATATCATCGTTAAAAATTTGCCAATTATCTGAATTGTCAAGAACACTTGGGTGAAAAACCAACTCAATGGTATAGGTAGAACCATGAAAGTATTTGTGTGGTATCAGGAGTATGGCTGAAATGGCTAGAGAATCAACTCTATCATTGTATTCCCTTGGAACTACAAAAATATCAAAAGCATCAAATTCTTCAATGCAATCCCAAACAATATTGTGATAATGTCTTAGCTTGTCATTATTTGTTTGATATGAATTCCTTACCTAACAAACTATCAACTCTGCATCACCTTGTGCATGAAGATTTTTGATATCTTTCTTACGTGCAACTTGCATCCCTAATAACAAAGCTTCATATTCAGCAATGTTATTAGTATTATCAAACTGTAATTTGAAAGAAAAAGGAAAAACTTTTCCTTTGGGAGATATAAAGACAATTCCAGCTTTAGAACCGGTGGAAGAACAAATGCCATCAAAATCAAATAGCCAAATGCCATTTGGATCACCAAGACTGATAGTATCAAAATTTATATCTTCATCATCTGATGAAGCTTCATGATCTGAGATAGACAAATTATCTGATGACGACTCACTCGTTGTCAAAAAAGAATCAACACTCTCCAACTCATGTCTTGTTGAAGATTCAACAACTTCTTCTATTTGTAAATAATACGTTCCAACATCTGAAGACTCAAACAAAATTTGAGCTCTTGGATCATCAGACTGTGTTACTGAGAATTTTGACTCCCTTTTAGGAATCAATTTCTGCATTACACCTTTCACAAGTATCTTGGCTTCATACATGTCCATGTTCAGCTCACCTCCAACATCTTTACAAAAATTACATCCAAGGAGAATTCCATAGGATGTTGGCACATCAGCTACTAGAATCGTCATCTTGATCTTCTTTTCAGGATATGCAAAAAATGCATACTACACGTCTTTGATTTGTCCAATTAGAGGTACTTGCTTGTTCTCCATGGAAAAACAACGAGTAAACATTTTTGTTAGATTAAAACCCAAGGTAGTAGCTACCTTGGTTGGCATCACATTGTCTAATGCACCAGAATCTATAACATAATTACTTAACTTAAAGTCATTAACAAGTAAAGAAATAAAGAATGGATCAATACATCCAGATACAGCTGGAGGAGTAGAAACAAGGTTATTTTGTGGTGCCTTATGCTTTGGGGTCGTAGGAATATCAGGAGATGAATCCTTACTTGGAGTAATTCCTTTATCTGTTACAAAATTGACGAGCCTATCAAATTGGTCAGGATTTGATTTAAGGTATTCAACTTCAGACATTTGGACTTTCGTTTTCTTAGCATGATCAATGATGTCAAAATCTTGAAAGGAATTTTGCAAAGCGAATGTGGTAACTTCACCAATAGGCTTAACAAAAGGTACACTAGTCTTAGGAACCTGGAGATTGGATTTTGGAACAACAGGAACTGATGGAAGAGGATGGGGGACACTTGTTTATTTGCTATATCTTTTGGTTGCCAAGGAAAAGGAGACCCTCTTTTTGCAATGGTAACTAGTGGATTATCCTTTGTTGGTGGAGTAGAAACTTGAGGTTGATCAAGTTGATTTTGTTGTTGCCACGTAAAAAAAACATATGCATCTGTCACTAAGTCCTCATCATCAGATTCATTTTCCATTTGAAAATAACCAATATTGGAGTCACCAGCTGATTCTATTTCTTCATCTTGAAAAAGATCAACACTTTCTTCCGCGGGGTAATTCGGTTGTGCATATTCATCTTGTTCAACTTCATAGTATCTCGTGGCAATATTAGTAGGTGGGGCTTCAAGTGCAAGTCTTCCTTGTGGTGCTGGAAGATGATTTTGATTTCTATTTCCAGCATAGCTAGGGAAATTCCTTCTCAAAACATCCTTGTAAGTATTATTGTTGGAAACTTGTTTTTCATAGCTAGGATTTTGTTCGCTAACCTTTGGACCATAGGGTCAACAAAATTAGAATTAGCATTAGAATTTGAAGATCCCGACACTTGCACTTTCTTGTTGTTGGTATTCATTCTTAGTTCTCCAACAAGGATCATGTCGTCTTCGAGACTTGTAGCCAATTGTTGAGTTGCATCAACATTGGCAAGAACTTCCCTACGCAAGAAAAAACTTACTTTGGGGAGTTTCTTATTGATGAAGAAACACTTCAAGTTATGATTCATTGATCTTGCCACCATTGGGATCCTTGTCACCATATTATTAAACTTAGCCACAAACTCGCACATGGGTTCATGGGCCTCTTTTTGCATGGTTGTGAGTTGCGCCAACAAGGCATGTGCATCTTCAGCAGGTTTGAACCTTTCTTCAAACTTGGTGTGAAGTGTGTTCCAATTAGTGATTGAGGCAGTTGGAAGAGTATAAAACCATTCAGTAGAAACTCCTTGTAGAGATTCAATGAACAATCTCACAACAACATCTTCATGTACCACACCAAGAACACCACAAACGATGTAAAAGGCAACAATGTGCTCATTAGGATGTTGTTTTTCGTCACCTTGAAACTTTGGAATATGCTTTCTTGAGATGTGTGGAATTTCATGTAAAGGTGCGGCCAAATTGAGGGGGGCGAATGCATTTCCCCAAGGTCCTATAGGTGGTGCATCCATTGTACGTTGCACAATAGGTACTTGGACTAGAACGCTATGAAGAACATAAAATTCACTCGAAAGAGGAGATCTTAGTCTTCGTGCAGGATAACTTGTGGTTCGCTGTAACGAAAACCTTGCTCTTGGGGGAGAAGGAGGAATGTTATGTCAGTGCAACAATTGGAAAAATGGATCCACCACTCCTTGCACCCTCAAACCTCATGTATAGTTTCTATCATCCAGGATGTAGACTTGAAACAAGAGATATATTAATAATAACAATACACAAGATAAAAATAAGAAATTGGGGTTCTTATTTACTTCAATCAAAAGCATGAGGCTTTGATTGTGTGTTTCGTTCCCCAATGAAGTCGCCAAAAAACTATTGGGTGAAAATTATATAATCCCTTTTAATGGATCACAAAACCTTGATTTCAACCACAGTTGTGTGAGATACAATCTCTCCTCTTAGAAAGGGGAGGCGACCTTCTTACTGCTTATTGAAACTAAGGAAAACTAATTAAGTATTTATAATAATGTACACTACACTAATGATATAGGGGTGTGTCACATTCATAATTCTCTCTTTTTTCAGAGAATATGTTTTACAATGTTTCACAGTTTTAAGTTTTGATGCAACACAATTTTAAATTAAAACTAAGCAATAATTCCAATATTCCTATCTTGTCAAAGCAAAGACTAGGAGTAATAGTATGATAATGATAAATAAGAAAAGCTCACGAAGGCACAAATTCGTTTTGTAGCTCCCAATAATGAATCCTTCAAGATATGTAACCAACGTTGTATGAGAAGCACAAATTATTCTATATACTCCACAATAATTCCACGAAAAACATGAATGAATATAAGCACAAATTCATATACATAATTCACCAATAGTATTTAAAAATATCACAAATTCAAGTAAAGAGTGTAACCCAAAGTTTACACAAATTCACTCAAAGACCTTTCAATCTTAATTACTAATCACTACCAATTTGATCAAACCATAAGATGATTGTTCCCAACACAAAGTTTGGTATGCAACTTCACTTCTTTATTGATCAAAATTAGATTCACAAAATTGAACTCAAAGTTTCAATGTTCACTTCACAAATGGGTAACACTTTGTTGCAAAAGATAAAAAGATAACCATTAAAAAAGAATCCTCTCTTATTTATAGATGGCAGAGGAGAGAAAATTTAGGAAAATCATAAGAGCGAATCTAGGAGCAAATCTAGGAAAATCCTACCTAACTAGTTGACTTATTCAAAAATGTTGTCCATAATTATAGGAGAACATATTTGTTTACATGTGATTACATTTATCAAAATGACATGTAAAATGTCGAAGACTATTTACATAAAGCATGGAAAGATGCAAAAACTATCTAACACTGGAGACACAAGAATTATTATGGTTCCTTGAATTGGGCATGGAATTATTCATTTTTCTTCATTGTCTCCTACATGAATTTCTCATCCGAACCAACTGTATAATCAACAATGGTATGAACTCTTGTGATTGATCTTCTCGCATATGAGCAAATTTTCTTGCATCTATCCATATTTGTCTTGATATTGTCAAGAGCAAGCCTTACGTCACATATGGCGTTCATTGAAGCCTTTGAAAAGCTTTCATCTAACACCTGTTCCATGACAGCTTCCTTGAATATTTGAGCAATCTCACTAACTGGGAGGAAAGTATTATCATCATTAAGGAGTTTACCCAGTAACTCCTCAATTCCATTCATCATGATGACACGATGTCCTTCGATATCTTCTTGTACCTATTGGATGTCCTCGATGAGAGATTTGATCACTTGTATGGAATTTTTGAGAGATTCTCCTATTTCCACATACTTTTCTTTATCAAGAATTACCCCAACTTCCACTGATTTACTCAGCTTTGTCTCTCTCATTTGTGATGAAAATGAGAGACATATTTCCATTTCTTTCCACTCTTTGGAAAGTGTGTTTTCTTCTTTCTCAATCTCTAATTTCAACTTGGCTACTTGAGAAGTCTTTTCATCTACAACAGTTATGAGTTGTGAGCCCTGCTCTATTATTTCATCAATGACATCATAAAACACCTTACCCTTGGAGACAAACTTCTCCACCTTTTGTACTATTAGTTCCTTGAAGTTCACCATGGTCATCAGTTGTACATTCTCTGAGGAGCCAACAATCTTCCTCAAAATTGATGCATATCTCTCAGCTTTGTCCTTGTACATATTTCTGGCCTACTCCATTTTATCGAGTCTACCTAATAATGCATTCAAGACTACTTGTGCATCTTCTTTTGCACTTGAATTTGTTACCTTACCAAGCTTAAATCTTGTTAGAGTATAGTCTTCCATGTTTACATCACCTTGTTCCTATGGGGGTAAACCAATGTCTACATACTTGTGACCTGATTTGTCTATATGAAGTGTTGAATGAATTTTAGCCTTTTTCTTCCCCTTGGAATTTAGGGGAACTATCTCTTCAAGGTCAAGCTCATTCGGGAAATCATTTGTTTCTTGCACTTTGACACTTGTGAGATTAGCCAAAGGGGGAGGAATGAGGTATTTTCTTCTTGAGTTACTCTTAAATCCTATGTAGCACGTGCTTCTGTAGAAATGGATGCTATTGTAACAATTGGGGTAGTATCAATCATTGTAGCCCCAGTAGACTGGAAACCAAGTGGATCTTGCAAAGACTCATTCATGAATCTATTAAAATCTCCCTGAGAAGAGATGTCATATGATAGAGAAGATAGGCTCGGGATGGATGACGAAGAACCTGAAGAAACATCAACAATTTGCAAGGTAGAACCTACAGGAGTAGAAAGAACTGATGATGTTGATGGAGGGATGAAAACCTTCACTATATGCAAAGTTGATGTAGGAGGAGGTGAGGTAGGAAGAGGAGATGGAAGAGTAGTAGGATTGTGAGGAGTGCAAGGAACATTGGAAATAATAGGCGATGATGTTGGGAGCATTATCAACTATGTTCTCGTGAGGAGATAGTTGTTGTTCATCATCATGCCTTTGTTCCTCCTCTTTATCTTCTTCTTCTCCTTCTTCCTCAACAAACTCTTCATTTGCATAATCTTCATCTCTGGAGGATTATTCTGCTTCTTCACTTTCATTCTCTTCATCTTCATCAAATGATTTCTCTTTAGATGCAAGCTCTTTTCCCTCCGCAGATGGTTGTTCTGATTCAATAGCTTCCTCTTCTTCAACTATTTGTGTGGCACTTTTACCAAAAGTAAATTTGATCTTCAAACCTCTTTGAGAAGAAGATGAAGTAATCACATGCTTATGTTTAGTGCAGAGCTCCTACCGTTGGCTAGTTTCTCCTTCTGATTTTGTCCTGAAGGATTTCATTTGGAAGCCATGCATTTGTAACCATTTTGTTGCGTTATGAAAAATAGGAGCAAGTATTTCTCTAATAGAAACACTTTCCTTTTTAGACCATTGCATAAGAGGGAAAGACTTGGAAGCAATTTATTTATCTTCATAAGCATAATCAATGATGTCACCAGGATCTTTGAAGTCCTTTGGAATATCAGCTATACCAAGATCTCTAATCTGCTCTACTATTAGTCTACAAAAATCCATTTTCTGGATGTCTTCTTCATCCCTGTAGTCTGCCTATATATCTTCAAAATGGTAGACATGTTGATGATCTTTTTTAAGTTTCCTATTCACATTTCTATAGTCAAATTCAAATCTATACTTATGTGTTCTTATTATCATAATTTGCATTTCTACAGCTACGGACTTTGCCTTTTGAACATTGTGAATAGTGTATCTCCCAATAGTGAGTGGAAACTTGAAACCTGGCTTGTGAATTATCATGTGTTCTTTGTAAACTGAGAACAGTTGTCTGCACAACTCCATTAGCACCCACTTGTTTGAAGGATATCTGGGCAACATGTATGGACACCCAGTATAGCAACCTACTCTCAAATATGTGAGGGTAGGAAATTGTAGGAAGACACGTCCAAACTTACTTACAACCCTGTAAGCTTCATCAGATACTCTTTTCTTTTCAAGGGTTGGATCCAAAGTGAACAGTAGAGGTGCAAAGAAAGCATTTGTGACTCTCTTGAAATGTTTAAGACTATTCCTCAAATTTAGCTGAGAATAAAATTTGTACACGGGCACAACATTTCTATTACCTTATGTTGACAACCCTGGATATTGCCTCATGATTGCAGCAGCATATACCAAGTAGGATGTCATATAGAATTTCAAGGTACTTGGCACATTGATCAATTTTTCATGAATATCATCACTTATTTGAGTTCCCCAATCTATGTGTACTTTCCTCCTTCTAATGATGCGGATATACTCGTACATCCAATCTTGAAAATGGAATGATACGGGCAAGCCTTTCACTCTACTCAGAAGAGTAATCATATCTCGCACATCCTCCTTGAAATCACTTCGAGGAAGTCCTTTGGGCCATCTAGAGGTTGTGGGCCTTGGAATTTTTAACTATTGAGTGTTAATCAATGTTTTATCCTTATTTGGATCCTTTTCATAGACCTCCTATGCTTGTTGAATTGAGATTTCAGTATATTTTTCCATATGTGGAACCTTGAAAACAATATCAAAGAATTATGGATCCAACCTCATCATGACTTGTCTAGTAGATTCTCTTACACTTTTGTCATCTCTGATGTAATGTGATTAGCAGAGTCTCTTACACTTCTATCATCTCTAATGTAATTTGATGCAACTTGGAGAATATACTCTTTGTTATGAGCATCAGTTGGAAATGTAGATACTAAGTACAAGTTTCTATGAATGATAGATATCAAACTTTCCTCTAGTAGCTTCTTCTCAGTCCTTTTACAAAATCTTCTATATCTTGATGGCCAATTTTTGTATCTTTGATTTCATCCCCTTTGAGAGCACAACAGTAGGCGGGAAGACACCTTGGTATTTGTACTTCATCTTTCCTTCCTTTTTAGAGGGTGATGGAGGCTTTTTTCATGTCATCTGAGAGTGCCAAAGATCAAGGAATGTTACCTTCAAAGATCACTTGGTAAGAACTTGAAAGGAACTGCAAGAACAATGGATTAGGAGATGTTAGGAGAAACTGTGTTATGAGCGAGTTGGAATGCGTGAAGCAAGCACTTTTTTTTGGAGCGAGTGCAAATGAGCTATGAGGCACAAAAATCAGAGCATCAACAATGGAACGAGGTTCAAAGTACAAATGAAATGATTTTTGAGTGTTATAGTGGAAAACTGCTTTATGTGTAGGAGGGCTGAAAATCAATGCTCCTACATCTTGTGAAGTTCATTTGCATGTAGTAGCGCTGAAAATCAGCGCTCCTACATGCCTTAAGCCTTTTGATAGAACTTGTGTTGGAGCACTAAAATTTAGCACTTGTGCATTCTTGGGGAAAGATCAAATGCATGCTCGAGCACTGAAAATCACCACTCGAGCATGGCTTCTCAATTGGAGTCAAGTGTAGGAGCGGTGATTTTCACCACTCCTACATTTGGAGTTGGTGAAAATATTGAATGAAGATATGGGGGCAGGATTTTTACCACTTTCGCATTTGAATGTTGGTGAAGGGCACTCCATATAGGAGTGGTGATTTTCACCGCTCCAACACGAAGTAGTTGGTTGAAAATCATTATTGCAGGAGTGATGAAAATCACCGCTCCTGCATTTGGAGTTAAAAATTAGAATGTGGAGGCGGTGAAATTTTATGCTTTGGCACTAGGACGATGGCTAACATATCATACAAGTGGTGAAAAATACACGTATAACATTTAAAAATGAACAAAGACTTATGAGGAGAAAAACAGAGGGTTTGAAAAGAAATCAGGGCATAGAAAAATCCCAAATGCCAGAGACAAAAGTGATGAGAGATGGAAACACAAAGAAAACTCACCAAACAAAGACTAGGGCATGTTTTTAACAAAAAACAAAGATTCAATAAAAGTATTGAAAACCTTATCAAAGATCGACGAAGAAGAAAGACACAAAAACATACCCGATGAAAGCAACAGAAACCCTAGCTTGGAGGCCCACAAAAATCCATCTGCAACTTCGTTTGGAGCTTGGAGAGTGATCAACACAAGGAGGAAGCAAACAAATTAAGAATAAAATAACCTAAAAAAGACTTTAATAAGCTTTTAAAATGATCACTTAGTGAACTCATAGTTCATTAATGACATGTGTACGAAAAGGAGGGAAAATGGTGGAACGGTGAAAATCATCACTCCAATATTTTCGAAATGTTGGAGATGCACTAGCGGTGAAAATCACCACTCGTGCCTGTGAAAGACTTGTTAGAAGAGGGCATGTTGTAGCGGTGAATTTTACCACTCGAGCATGACAAAAAGAGTGCAAGATGTAGGAGTGGTGATTTTCACCACTCCAACACTTGCAGTAAATTTTCCAACTCAAGGCTCATGTAGGAGCGCTGAAAATCAGTGCTCCAACATGAGTGAAAAATTTACTAACTCCCAAAGAGTGGGAATTGACAAAAATATTTGTTTCGAAGATTTTCGAAAGATGAACAAAAAGAGATGCTCAAACGAACGATTTGAGTTGTAGGACTATGCATCGAGGGCAACCAAAATTTTCCTTGTTCCACGTGCTTGGAGTACACAAAAATACAAAACAAACAAGTTTTGTAGGTGGTTATCCTATGAATTGAGCGCTACTAGATTCGAGGATAACACGCCTGTCGATACTCGCTTACATAGAATTGACATATTCAGTCTTATTTGAGTTAATTTTCAAAGGGATTATTATTGCAATGGAATCAAATATTTGTAAATTTTGTTTATTCACCAATTTATCCATGTGATTAAATGAATATTTGATTTTATAAAACCATTAGATATGATAGTGTTCAAAATTGAAGAAAAAATAATATTTACTTTTATTTAAAATTTACAATCAACACCAAAACTTGGAAGTTTTAGAATAAATAAAAAAATAGGCAGAAAAGCCAACGTAAGGGGAAGAATGTGAAGTGCTAGAGAAGAGAACAAGAAATGAAAAGTCTACACCCATTTATTAGCTTGAAAACAAAAAACAAGAAGAGGAGGCAACGCCATACGGAAGAGAGAATTGGGTGATGGGTTGCACACATTTGGTTTTAGATGCCAAGAACGAGTCTTTTAGGGAGCTTCATATAGAAGAGATTTTTAATTAATTAAAAAGATCAGACAATAAGTTGTGTAGGTGGAAATAAGAAGAGGAGGTTGTTGTATTGGATTGAGGAGAAGCAGATTGAAAGTGTAAGAGATGCCATTGAAGGCTAGAATTAAAATTCTTGTAACAAGTTAGTCTAACAATGAATTGAATAACAATAAAATTTTGCTGTTGGCAATTATCCATTGTGTTGTGGAATTGAATTTTAAACGTGTGTGTAAATTTTGAAAGAGGGGAGTACCCTCTTCATCAATAGGTATCAAAGTGAGGGGTTTTGAGCATGTGGACAAACCATTGAACGTGAGGTAGTCCGCACCAAGACCTACAAGTAGAGGAAGGTGATTGTGAAAATCTCAAGAGTATCATTGCAGGTGTGTGAAGTTTTGAGTAGTTGAGAGCTAAAATCGCGAAGAGATTATTTTTGTAGAGGATGTGAGTTGGAGGTTGCAACAGACAAGATGGGATGGGTCATGAGGAGACTTGTGCAAATTTTGTTTTGGGAGAAATATTGGGAAAAAGTGGAGAATGAGAAGTTTGAAAAGATGGAACAGATGGTCCGTGAGGAAGTGAGAAAGATTAGAGCGAGGATCGAGAAATTGGAGAAGAATATTGGCAAAGGTGAAAGGACATTGGTGAAGAGGATTAAGAAGAAGAAAGAGGACAATGGAAACAAGTGTTGTAGCCCGAGATGGAAGCAGGAAGAGGTGAGAGAAGCCCCTACAAAGGATGAAGATGCAACAATGGAATACGAAGAGGTTGTAGCAATAGAGCATGGCGAAGAATATTTGTTGATGCAAATGTTGGCGATTAAGGAAGAATGGATGTTGAAGCTTGTTGTTGCAACAAAGGGAGATGAATGAAAGGTTGCAGTTGATGAGGATGTGGAAGATATCGTAGTGAAATTCGATGTTGCAGCTACGAAAAAGAAAGAGGTAAATGTCAATTTTAATTTATTTGCAAAAGTGAAAGTAGAAGATGCAATTGCAGAATTATGTGTAGATGTTGTGTGGTTGTGTGTAGAAAGGGTAGAGGATGTTGTAGGGTGTTTTTGGTGGAGGTGGACGGTTAGAGGTGGAATGGATTCCACAAGTGAGAAGAGGAGAATAGAGGGTATTTGGTAAAGGAGGTCGGGCTATGGTGGACAAGAGTCCACGAGGGGGAGAAGGAAGAGAATGCAGTGTTGTGGAAGGGAGATGGCTTGTGTTTTAGAGAGGTGTTGGAAGAAAAGGAAGAAATAGTTTTGGTGCACTTGATACAATGATGGATTTCACCACAAATTGTTTGCAATCTCGAAGAGTGATTCTATCACTCAACTCCACCATTGTGAGCCTATGCTCACAATCTTTCCACCTAGTGTATCTAATGCAGGAGCATCCCGAGTGAATGAGTTATCAACATCAACCAAAAAGATTTGTAGTTGTTTATTTTAGTTTTGGTTTTCTTTGGATTTGTTTTTGGTATCTCTCAGCATAAGGAATTGTCTTGTACAATCAAATTGTCAATTTGAAGTTTTTGCCAAAACATCGTTTTAAGGCTCCATGGGCAGTTTAAAAAATATTTTTGGAAAATCCGTAAGGAATCAAGTAAAATCCTTTTGTAGGGACATTATTGGAGGTACCATTTCAAATGTGTAAAAATAATCAAAGTTATATCTTTCACCGTTTGAGAGAAATTAACGCTAGAAATTTGTGTTTTTAATGCCAAAAGTGTGTTGTCGATTTACTTAAAGTTTAAATTTTCAAAATTTATGAGGGCTAGAGTGAAATAATTTTGCAGAGGACATGAGGAAATCATCTTGAGCCTACTTGCCAGTTTTCATGTGAATTGGAGAACTTAGAGATTTTTTGCCTATCGACATCCACTTACATTGAATTGGCATATTTAGTCTTCTTCAAATTGATTTTCAAAGGGATTATTATTGCAATGGAATCAAATATTTGTAAATTTTGTTTATTCACCAATTTATCCATGTGATTAAATGACTGTTCAATTTTTACAAAACCATTGGATATGATAGTGTTTAAAATAGAAGAAAAAATAATATTGATTCTTTTATTTAAAATTTCCAGTCAGCACCAAAACTTGGAAGTTTTAGAATAAATAAAAAATAGGCAAAAAAGCCAGCGTAGGGGAAAGAATGTGAAGTGCCATAGAAAAGAACAAGAAATGAAAATGTTGCATCCATTTATTATCTTGAAAACAAAAAACAAGAAGAGGAGGCAACACCATAGGAAAGAGAGAATTTGGTGAGGGGTTGCACACATTTGGTTTTAGATGCCAAGAATGAGTCTTTTAGGGAGTTGCATATAGAAGAGATTTTTAATTAATTAAAAAGATTAGAAAATAAGATTTGCAGGTGGAAATAAGAAGAGGAGGTTGTTGTCCCAAATTGAGGAGGAGCAGATTGAAAGTGTAAGAGGTGCCATTGAAGGCTAGAATTAAAATTCTTGTAACAAGTTAGTTTGATGATGAATTGAATAACAATGAAATTTTGTTATTGGAAATTGTCCATTGTGTTGTGGGATTGAATTTTAAATGTGTGTGTGTAGTTTTTGAAAGAGGGGAGTACCATCTTCATCAGTAAGTACCATGAAGAGTCAAGAATATTAACCATAATGAATGGCTCTCAATTTGAGATGTGATCCAATAAAAATCAAATACGAGATTCAAAATCTCTTACCATAGGATCCCAATCTATGATGTAAACTAATATAAATCAAGATGTGTCAAGTCATAATCAAGATGTGGTGAAGAGAGAACCAAAGGATCTAGATGCAACTCAATGTGGTCTTTAATTGAGATTGGGGTAGGAGCACAGTATATATCATTCAACTAAATTCCCATCCCTTATTATGTTTTGTTGCACAAAATCACTAGAATCTTGTGCATGAAGCCCCCGATATAGAAATTTATTATAGTTTATGGCTACAAAATATCCACGAGTAAGCCCCCAAAAGATAAGTGCATGATATGATGGCACTTTATAAATTGAGTGCATTTACATAAACACCCCCTGAAATAAGTTAATTATGAGACCTCCCCAACAAATTATGATGTTGTAATTGTATACCTATTATGATTATAGTTGCCACTTTCCAAATTGATGAAGTGGTATTGATTGCAATGTATTGTAAATGCTAGAAATAGGCCATAGAGATGAAACTACAATTTTTAATATAAAATGTGATGAATCACATCACACCAAAATAATTATATAAAAAATATACACTTTTAAAAAAATTACACCAAAAAATTGTTTGTGTAAATAGGTGTTTTACCTATCTAGGTCCTATTTACATGTTAAGTCCACTTAGGTCCTACGAGGTAATCTTTCTAGATAGTGTTAGTTGTCACTAGATCTTATCTTATATTTTTACATTTAATGCTCATGTCCCAAGTCATTTAATATTTGTTGACGTAGTTGTCTCATTATCAGGATCAAGACACATGTCAGGATCTATCTAATCCTATCTCACAACTTGCCTTTATAAGTAAGGCATCATATGTACATCACATATTCAATTTGGTAATCTTACATCCATAATCATGGCATGATATTTCTACCATTTCTCTCTTGTAGGTGATCTTGGGGTGTTCAGGAGTTCACTATAAACTCCTACATGGTGTTAGAGCTTCAGTGCTACAAACTTCTTCCCAAATATGAGGGACCAATCTTGGCTTGAGTTTTTTTGGGTGCGATTGGGAGTTTCAAGGACCTCTTGGTTGAATCCAAGGCATCAAAGGAATTCAGGTTTGCCTTTCATTTCGTCAAATTTCATTATGTTTTGACTCATTTACAAGGGTTTCAAATTGAGGGTTACAATTGTAAGATCTTGGAGGTAGTTGAATTTTTGGAGCACTTTGGGCCAAATCTAACCTTGACATTGCATCCAAAAGGCTAAAAAACCTAAGGATCGATTGTCAAATCATCAAATTTTGACATTTTTCCCAAGGCCATCAAGCAAATATTTGGCTCTATCAACATATTTCGTATGACCATACAAATTCATACCTAGTTGTACCATACAAATCATTTGCAATAGTTTGTTGGCCGACATCTAGGTGAAATATTCTTCTTCACAAGCTTCATATTGTTCTAGCATCGATTAGCGTAATCTTTATGATTGCAAACTTCAATACTTGCATGTCATTCGTAAGGGTATGAAAATCCTTTTAAATCGCATATTTTATTAAAGTTAAAAGTTTGTTTTAAAATATAATTTACCCCGCTAGGCACGTGGTCACGGGGGCTTTGGCTCCACCCAGCAGGGCGGGCTTATAGCCCTGGGCGACGCAACTTATGGCCTGTCACCCCAGCGACACCACCACCATTGGGAGCGACACATTTTTTTAAAACAAATCTTTAATATTGCGGTCCTATGGGTGTTTGGGGGCTTAAAGCCTAGAGGCCCAAATTTTGTCCCCTCATGCCCGAGTCGGGCATTTGTTTCAAAATGCCATAACTTGCAATCCAAGTGGCAGTTTTTTGAAAACAAGATATTGTCAAAAAGCTGGTTTGATTTACTTTGCAGCGGTGTAGGTTATTTTCAAAAAAAAATTGTTTGGTGGCATTTTTTATTATTATTGAAGTTAGATCTTCATTTTTGGATCCCGAGCTCATAAATTTTTGCCACAATCTCTAATTTTCATGATTCTTGTGACATTCACAAGGTATTGAGGAGATTTATTATGCCATTCATGCACTTTTTTTTCTTATTCAACCCTAGGTATCTTTTATTCAAATTTGTGCATATTCACATTCTGGTTGATCACTTGAACATACTATCACTTGGGAAGGTGCAATTTTGATCTTTGCACTTCATTTCAGTTATAGAACAATGTTCCATCTCTTATTGCTTCATTCATATTCTAGGGTTACTCCATATCGCAAGTGTTCTAGTGTTCCTTGGCATCGGGACTGTTGTTGCTTTATCATGATTCGAAGATTGCTCCAAAGAGATTTTATGATTTCTTGCATCAGAATTATCTTTCCTTTGTTGTGTGGATTAAGGTTCTAGTGTTACTCCACCAGTATGCTTCCAGTGTTTCTTTGCAGTAGGTTACTCATTGAGGGGGCTAAATGGTCTCTTCATCTCTCTTATGGGGGGTCTTTTTCCTCGCATGGGGTTTTGTCCTCATTTTTCATGGAGAGTATTATTGAATTATTTTTTCTCTTTTGAGAAGGAATTTTTTTCTATTGGATTTTCTCCTTTTCTTTGTTTGTGAGAGATTGCATTTGCATCTATACATGGGTACCTAACATGGCCTCATAACCAAGACCCATATTTGCATCTTTGCATAATAATAATCCCTAAGGTGTACTTAAGGGGGTTGTTTGTGTAAATAGGTGTTTTACCTATGTAGGTCCTATTTACATGTTGTCCACTTAGGTCCTACGAGGGAATATTTCTAGATAGTGTTAATTGTCACTAGATCTTATCTTATCTTTTTACATTTAATTCTTGTGTCCTAAGTCATTTAATATTTTTTGAGGTAGTTATCTCATTATATATGATTAAGACACATGTCAAGATCTTGTCTAATCCTATCTCACAACTTGTCTTTAGAAGAAAGGAATCATATGTACATCACATATTCAATCTGACAATCTAGCATCCATAATCATAGCATGATATTTCTACCATTTCTCTCTTGTAGTCCAAGTCAGTGTTGTCTTGTAGGCAATCCTGGGGTGTTGAGGACTTCACCTTAAACTCCTACAAAAATGATATTGTATGAGCGTGAATGAAGCCTCAAAAGTTCCTAAAATAAGAATTAGATAACATCGCCTATGAGAATCTATAATTTCTAAGAAAACAAACATCAAAATAAAAAAAATTGTCTACACCACAATATTTATCTCTTAAAAAATTAGGTCATATCAAAAAAATGAGCAAGGATGGAGCCTCTAAATTTTAACACAAAAAATAAAAATTGTATGGGAGAGGGTTCAAGCTAAGAGAGAAGAAATGATTGACATCATCGTGATGTCACGAGAGCTTCTCAATCTCCATTTTTGGTGAAATGAAATTCAATCTTGTTAATGGTCCTTTTAAATATTGTGGTGAGCTTAAATTTATTCCATTAAGCTCTAAAATTCACCTAAAATAAATATCATAGAGAGAAACACACCAAAATCTAATATAATTAATCTATAAAACTTAGAAATGAAATAAATTTAAGACATTGTGGCTTTGATACCATGTTAAATTTTTGCATAAATAAGAATTCTACCCAAGACTAAATTTATAATAGCTAATTAAAAAATATGAATTTAAATATTCTATTAGACTCAAGGGAACACTGAGAGGGGGGTGAATCAGTGTTCTACAAATCTGATCCTTATTAAACTGATATGTAAACCATTTCAACATTCAATCAAAGGAAAGATGCAAATACATAAAGTAATCATCCACAACACCATAACAAAAGGATTTTTGTGTGGAAACCCTGTTAGGGGGAAAACCACTGTGGATGTTAATCCACAATTTGAGTACTCAAAATATAAGGTTTACAAAATGGGAATGCACTTGCATTCAGGCGCACTGCCTAGAGCGCATTGCTCAAAGTGAAGGCTCACTAACTTATAATTTTTTAAGATTAAATCCATCTAAAAGGTTGAACTAAAGTAATAGAATCTACTCATGCTAGGTTACAGCTCTGGTTAGGATCATAGATCAGATTCTAGACCTTCTGTCTGATTCTGCACTTCACTCTGCTCTGCTATTCGCATCATAGATCCTATATTCGCACCACTATCCTTCTGAATTTTGCACCACATTGACATACTTCACATCACATATGCTTCGATTCAATGATATCTAAAATGATATATTCGATCTCATATATATATATATCCACTATAAGAGATTTGATCATTCATATGTCGGCTTTCATAAAATACTTCTCAATTGTCGGCTAAATCCACAAATGATTCTTTATGCACACCACCCATAGTTGTCCATAGTATAGAGAGGCCAAAATAATCATGATCGAACATGAAGACATTTAAACAATTACTCCTTAAACATCTGCAACAGATATATTCGCCAAGTTGGCCTTCTAGAACTGATAACCAAAAAATCAATACACCGGATCTCCTAGATCGAACATCGATTGATGGGCCAACAAAAAATTATAGAATAAGGTATTACATATACCCAACGACTTTCCTTGAGATGCACAACACAAACTGATAATGCATTATGATTGATAGACTCAACTCCAGTCGGATACCCTGTTCTTCACTTTGTTCTGCCGATATGAGCCACTACCAAACTGTGGACCAGATAAATGACTTAGGTTGCCATCAATGAAAACATTAGAAGCCATAAGCCAACAATCTCCCCCTTTGGCATTGATGGAAACACTTAGTGATAAATGACTAAGTGTCAAAACCAATATGAGTACATTGCCAAACTTTTAAAAATTTAAAACATAGCTCCCCCTTAGATTGATAAGGAATTTTTCACTGCTCTCTCTCCCCCTTTGACATCAATGAAAAAATACATATGCCAACAATTTAATGAAAAAACATGTGTTCAATCTCCCCAAAACTTCAAAACTTTACTGCTCTCTCTCTCTCTCTCCCCTTTTTCAAAATTTTGAAAAAAAAAATTGCTAGAAGATTATTTTGTGATTTCCTTTCATCTCTGAAAGAAATTTCTTCCAAGCTTCTACTATAATCCCAATGATTATGATCATACTGTTATTTTTAGATGTCTTTTTGACAATCTCAATGAGATATTTTGGGATTGTGATCGCATCTTCTAATTTCTCACCTTTCCTTAGTATTTCCACCATTTGTTCCAGTCTGCATTCAGTTATATCCTTCACTTTCCAAAAAGTGTCCACGAGTGTGTTTTTAGTGAATTGAACTTTTGTGTGCTTAGACTGTAGCTCTTGAATCCTTTTCTTGATTGTACCATCCTGATCCTAAAGCATATCAAAACTCTTTCCAATCCCATTTAATTATGTTTCAATCTGCTCCAACTTCTCTTTGTATTTCCCAACTGCATGAGGCCAATGAATACAATAGCTATAGATGTTATTTGTTTCACTTTTGCCTCAGTTCATTCATTTTCCTTTCCAACTTGGTAAGTGATAGCCTGAACTTCTCCTTCAAATGTAGGATTACTTCTCCTTCTTCTTTGCTTTGAGACTCATAGTCCATTGTTTCCTTACTGCATTCAATCATTTCTTTAGGTAAAATGTTCTGCAAACTTTCCAATTTGATCTTGCAGTGCACAACATGAGAATTTAGTACACTTAAGATCATATGAGGGTCTGACAGACCATAATCTAGCAATTTTTTGCATTCCACCTTCCTCATGAATCAGTTGTTGTAGCTTCTCTTTTGTCAAGTCATCTTCTTCTTTACTTGCTTCTGCCATTTCCTTTTCTTATTCTGGTTCGGCTGAATCCAATTCTTTTCCCTAGGAGTCCTCAATTTCCTCATCAGATTCCTCATATGGAATATCTACAACCACCTGTTCCTTTCCTTTCCTTTCAACTTTAGGAATCTTGCATTCTGGAGGGGTGCAAACAACAGTTTCTTTTTCTCTTTTCTTCTTCCTTTCCATCTCACCGGAAGAGGAACCAACTTCAAGTGCTCCTACCGGAAGAGAAATACCAACTGAGCCAAACTTTCCTAGCAAACTCTCAAATAAATTCCCAAATTCTTGATCACAGTTAGCCAAACTCTTAGAGTATGTATAGATTTATTTACACACTAGTTCATTTGCTTTCCACACCACATTGTTGTTCATCGGTAAACAATTCAAAAAATACATCACAAGACACACAACCAGAGTACCAAACCTGAAAGGGTAACCTATCTCCTTTAAAAATTGCACATTCTCCATTAGTTGATCTTTTAGCAATCTGCATAGGTCAAAGTACTGACCTTCCATTATCATTTTGTGTGAGATGTAGACTGCACCTACCGAAGTTGCTCCTTCTCAATTTTTGAAAAAGATTTTATATGATACTCCATGCGTAATGTACCTTGTCACAGGTTTTTGATTGTCGATATTATCAGTTCCCTTTGATCTCCAATAACTCTAGTTAGGGTTTCGACTTCTTTATTCCAGATTTCTTTCTTTCTTGGTATATCCCCAATTTTGCATAATCCAGTCAAATTTTCAATTACATCTTTTAAAATGATGTAGGGTTTGTCCAGAATCAAAATGTCATCATTTAATCTGCTCAAAATGAATATAACGATTTATGCATTCTCGAAATAGGGAAACTCATACCAAATGTCCAAATTCTTGTGTTTGCCTTCTTTTACCCATTTCAATTCATCGGGTGACAACAAATTTCTCATGGCTCTAATATTTTCACTGTTGTATTCATCTAGATTGATTGACCCTTTGATTTGTTCCATTTTTCCTTTCGAACAATTGCATGCCAAATTATATGGAAATTCCAAAAACAACTGAAATACCTGATGAGATTTGCTGCCGAATTAAATTTACTCCTTCAAAATTTTGCTACCAAGTGCTTTCCTTCTTCTCTTCTTCGATGCAAAATGACAAATGAGAGTTTCAACTTGCCTTTTATAGTTCATACACTTGTAATAAATTCCTTTGCCCTAGATATTATGGATACCTTGCTTTCTTAGACAATAAGAGAAAAATTCTTCTACGCATCTTCAATTACTTGAATTTCCTTTTCAATGTTTTCCAAAACTTTTGTAGATCATTAACACAACTTATTAACAATTTCGCATTCCGGTACCAGCTTACAGACAGGGGAAAAAGATTTTTCTTGAAAACTCCCCCTGGGCCAGTGGCTTGAGATCAATTTCTAAAGGAATTACCGGAAGTAGGTTCCGGTGCAGAACCATTTCAAGCATTAGACTCGCTCTTCCTTACCCATGTCTTCTTCATCTGATCTCTTATTTCATCCACAATCATTTTTCCTTTTCCTTTTTCATCTTTCTGTGCATTTTTGTCTTTGTATACCGGACCTCTTTTATTCATATTTTTGTTTCTGCAAAATCTTGTAGTGTGACCGTATCTATTGCAATTGTAGCATACAGTATTTCCTTGTCCAAACCAATCATTCCATTGATTTCTTCTTGATCTGCATTGATTAGAAATATGCCCAATTTTTCCATAGGTATAACATTCAACATTTCTTCTACTGACATAGTAGTTTGACACATTTATGCATTCAATTGATTTATGACCAAACTTGTTGCAATTGAAACACTGACCAAAAAATGATGAATCACTTGGTTTCATTTTACTTCTACACTGAGTAGCGATGTGTCTAAATTTATTACAAGCAAAATAGTATCCATTAAACTTTTGAGCATTAGGTTGTCTTACCGGATACCTTCCGCCTTTGTTCATCTGGTTACTTTGCCTGAAATTCTTTTGTCCAGATCCACAACTTTCTCCTTTTTAATATCCAAGACCTCACTTGTCATTAATATTATTCTGACTTTGGGTCAACTCATCAAGCTTAGTAGAACTCATCTTAAACTTCTCCTTATATTCATTTGTAGTAGTGAGTTCATTCCTGAGAATAACAATCTATTTTTCAAGCTCTTCTTCATTGTCTTTGGATTGTTGTAGTTCATTTTCTAATTGAATGAGTTCTTCATTTACTCTTATGCATTCATCAAATTTTTATTTTAAGGATTGAGCAAGATTCTCCTCATTCTTCTTCCTTTCTTCAATCTCCTTAGTCAGCTTAATCACCATAAACTCCATTTCATGCTTTAGGGTAGCATTATCTCTGGCAAGCTTTTCACATTCTTTGGTTATTTCCTTCAAGGCTTGATTCAGGTGAGCATCATCCATGTTTTCACTCTCTTTCTGCTTAATTTGATCACAAAGATCCTTCCTCTTTTCTATGGATTTAACAATCCGATCCTTCAATGACTGAATGAATTTCTCAGCATCCCTAAGGCTTGATTTCAATTCCAAACTTCTGCTTTAGACTAGTCAAGGTCATCAAGTGCCACCAAAAGCTGTTGCTGAAGACTATCAAAGTCCATTACATTCCAAGATCCACCTCAAGTTGCTAAACTCCTTCTGAGGAACTAGGCTCTGATACCAATTGTTGGATTCAAGGTAACACTAAGAGGGGGGGTGAATCAATATTCTACAAATCTGATCCTTATTAAACTGATATGTAAACCATTTCAACATTCAATCACAGGAAAGATGCAAATACATAAATTAATCATCCACAACACCATAACACAAGGATTTTTGTGTGGAAACCCTATTAGGGGAAAAACCACGGTGGAGGTTAATCCATAATTTGAGTACTCAAAATATAAGGTTTACAAAATGGGAATGCACTTGCATTCAGGCACACTGCCTAGAGCTCACTGCTCAAAGGGAAGGCTCACTGCCTTACAAAATGTTCAGATTAAATCCATCTGAAAGGTTGAAATGAAGTAATAACATCTACTCATACCAGGTTACAGTTTCGGTTAGGCTCATAGATCAAATTCTGGACCTTTTGTCTGATTCTGCACTTCGCTCTACTATTCGCATCATAGATCCTATATTCACACCACTATCCTTCTGAATTTCGCACCATGCACTAACATACTTAGCATCACATATTCTTCAATTTGATGATATCTAAAATGATATATCCGATCTCATATATATATCTATTATAAGAGAATTGATCATTCATATGTCGGATTTCATAAAATACTTTCCAACTATCGGCTAAATCCACAAATGATTCTTTATGCGCACCACCCAATCATCCAACATTCAATCAAAGGAAATATGCAAATAAATAAATTAATCATCCACAACACCATAACACAAGGATTTTTGTGTGGAAACCCTATTAGGGGAAAAACCACAGTGGAGGTTAATCCATAATTTGAGTACTCAAAATATAAGGCTTACAAAATGGGAATGCACTTGCATTCAGGCGCATTGCCTAGAGATCACTACTCAAAGGGAAGGCTCACTGCCTTACAAAATGTTCAAATTAAATCCATCGGAAAGGTTGAAATGAATTAATAACATCTACTCATGCCAGGTTACAGTTTCGGTTAGGCTCATAGATCAAATTCTAGACCTTCTATCTGATTCTGCACTTCGCTTTGCTCTGCTCTGCTATTCGCATCATAGATCCTATATTCACACCACTATCCTTCTGAATTTTGCACCACACACTAACATACTTCGCACCACATATTCTTCAATTCGATGATATCTAAAATGATATATTTGATCTCATATATATATCCGCTATAAGAGATTTGATCATTCATATGTCGGCTTTCATAAAATACTTTCCAACTGTCGGCTAAATCCATAAATGATTCTTTATGCGCACCACCCATAGTCAGCCATAATATAGAGAGGACCGAAATAAACATGATCGAACATGAAGACATTTAAACAATTACTTCTTAAACATCCACAATGGCTATATTCGCCAAGTCGGCTTTTTAGAACTGATAACCAGAAAATCAATACACCAGATCTCCTAGATCGAACACTGATCGATGCGCCAACACAAAATTCTAGAATAAGGTATTAAAGATACCCAAATACTTTCCCTGAGATGCGCAACATGAACTGATAAACTGATAATGCATTATGATCGACAAACTCAACTCCAATCGGATACCTTGTTCTTCACTTTGTTTTGCCGGTATGAGCCAATACCAAAATGTGGACCAGATAAATGACTTAGGTTGCCATCAATTACAACACTAGAAGCCATAAGCCAACATATTCAACATATGAGACTAATATTGAAATTATTTATTTGATGGAAGGAAAGTGCTATAATATATAGCCACAAGATTGCAAATCCAATGAGGATGAGGAAGAGGCAGTAAACTAAAAAACTAGGGATATTTTTAACCATGTTTCTAAATCTGAGAGGATAAGGAAAAAATCATACTCCCATGAAAGAAAGAAATGACATGTACTCAAATATCCTGTCCTACCTAAGTAAATATAGTAAGGTGCAATTAAATTACTAGACCAACAAATAGATCACATGAAAGTAGACCTTTTTAGTTCCTACCTTTATGTAGGATTTCCAAAGTAATATTGTTCCTTATCACTACTTTCTAGGGATCACAAATAGTAAATTCTCTTATAATCCATTTAATTTCAAGAAAAATTTCCTATAATTTAATGCCTTTAAGACCCAAACATCCCCTTGATTTAAGAAGACACAATTGATCCCATTTAACAATATGCCTCATTTTATTACCTTTACCATCTGATGAGAGGAAGTTTATTAACATTTTTTGCATTTATTCAACTTGATAATTACTTAATAGCCAAGTAGAGGAATAATATATACTTTTTAAAATCTTATCCTCATACGCTTCACAGTAAATGTTCAGTCTACCTATCAATTTAAAAAAAAAATCCTTGGATAACTCAAAAAGTAAGGCAAATTCATCAATAAATTGAATATTAATTAAATATCAATATATTAAGTCCTTCACAAATGACAATTAATTTTAAAATCATATATCTTCCTTTAATGAACCTAGCTTGAGTCTCAAAAATGATTTCGAGGAGAATGTCAGTGATTCTAAGAGTTAGTAACTAGGCCAAATGTTATATGATACATTGAGAAGGGTTATTAGATTCAATTTTATATAAGAGGTTTATCCACCTCTTTAGGAAGTAGCTTAGTAATAAACCTCTCTATCTCTTTTCTTATGGAACATTATTTAATGGCTCCATTGTATGTCTCAATCAAATATGTAAATTCTAATCAATAATTTCTTTATAAAATTCAATAGGAATATCATCAACACCTAAAGATTTCCCATTAAAAAAACCTTACAGCTCTTTATAATTCTTCCTTGGATATATATTTTCAATCTCAACAACATGTTCATACTAAGGTTCTTGGGAATAATTTTTATAGAAATAACTTTAGCTTTTCTACTTTGGTAGTTTTCATCCTTTGTAGAGAATTTTATTTATAGAAGTCACTAAAGACATATTTTGTATCATAATTATTCTTACTCAATATCCTATCAATCATGACTATACCAATATCCTCCTTTCAAATTGGATATTTTTTAACAAATAGTGTTTATATTACCATTTATAAAATAGTGTTACACATATTCACAAAAAAGGTGGGTGGAAAAAGTCACCCAAAGTGGGGAGGGGATTCAATATGGGTGGGTACCCATAATTAAACCACTACATGTGATTTACAAGGTATCCAAATGGGGAAACAACCTAAAATAAAACACAATAACACAATTATAGTAATTTGTGATGCAACAAGAGTGAGAGTGGAGGGAGGAAGAGGAGGGTCCCAATCATCTAGTTTACCCCATATATTGGTGAGGTCCAAAGTTTCCATGAGAGTGTCCCAACCATAATTACCATATTTATCATTATAATCTTGTTTATCTTTAGTAGCAACTCAAATTAGAGAAATAACAAGATATAGTCGAGAAAAGTTTTAAGAGTTTGGGCAACCAACAATCCCACCATAGAAATTTGGTGGAGAAATAGAACATCAACTAGATTAAGCTATGACCATCCTCATTAAGCATGATTTATCCTCATAGGAGACAAAGGGACTCGAGAATGAGCATCCCAGTTCATGAGTTGTTTGGTTACACCCTTAAAATTTCTAGAGGCAAAGATCAACCTCTATTGGAGGTGGGAGTCAATAGGACCTTGACAAAAATACATAGGGAATTACACCAATGATCCAACAACACATGGAGGTGAGAAAATTTAAGTTTCAAACTTATTAGCTTTTCTTGAATCTACACAAGCATATTATAATATATTATAGCTTTAAAATAAAGTGAGAAATTATGATCAATAAAACATCCAAACAAAAAGTAACATTTTTATCTTTTCAAATACTAAAAATAATTACCGCCTTGAAAGCATACCAAATTTGATTGTATTTGTAAGGGATTCTAGACCAATCCCCTAACAACATATGCCAAGAAAAAGGCTCAAGTTGAAAATACCCAAAGAAAACATAAATCTTGGCCTAGGAAACTTGACCTTTGGAACAAAACCAAAAAATATGCTTCAAATACTCCTAATGATTATAAAAAATCCATTGAGGATCTGGAATTCTCAGGTGGATTAACATAGAACCAACATAAAGGCTTTAAAAACTAATACACTAAGCAAAATGGGCTAGCTTTGGCTCAAGAATGACCAACAAAATGTCACAAAATTTGTGTTGCCAAACTAATAATCGAGTTCATAGAATTCATCTCTAGTTTAATATAGGAACCATAGATGAATGAGGTAAAATAAAAGAGTAGCCTTTATGAGGCTTGTAATTCCAAAATGGTATATCAAGGTACCATTTCTAATATTTCTATTGAGGTTTGCAAATATCGAACTCTAAATTTTTTGAACCACATTTGTAGGAATAACACATGATAATTTCAAAAGTTTTTTTTTTTTCATTGTATAGATGAAACTTCATCTTAACTTCAAGCTAAGTTAAAAAATCCTAGTCACTTTGGAAAAGAGATCTGGGAGGGTCTTGATCCCCTTTTTGAAAAACCTCAAAGCATGGACCCTTGGGGTCTTAGAAAGAGGATGTTTTTGAAACAAATATGAAAGCTAGTGCCATTCCAAAGAAGTTAGGGTTTGATAGCTTCCCAAGCCTTCAAAATTATTTTCATAATAAAATTCCCTTAGATTTGAATGATATCTTTCATAATGAGAAGGGAATGAAATCTAATACCCTTTCAAACTGGTCTCCCATAAGGGCTACTAGAAGAAATGTAGTGACAAACCTAAAATTTCCGAGCCTCATTACCTCTAAAGCTTTAATGATCTATTTGGCACACAAAGCCAAGACTTGGCATCGAGTGGAAATTAAACCCTAATCTTCATAGTCATATGGGAGACAACAATACTCTAATGCCACCCAATGAAAACCTCTATGATTCTCAGAGGCCTGAAGAAAGCCTCTAAGAAGATTCTCAAGCATTAGATAAGAGGCTTTAGAAGGAACCCAACTATTATAATGATAAACATGTGTGGATACAAGAATCTTAGAACAAATCGAGAACTTCCCCATTGGGTATAAAGGTTTAGTTACCCAATACTCCAACTTCTCAATTTTGGCTAAAATAACTTACTATAGAGTAGTTGGAGAAGCTTGGAAAACAAAAAGAAATGCTTATAAACTTGAATATTTATCCATGCCCAATCCATTTCCACCCATAAAATTCAAGCTAGGGAGGTTTAGGAAGAAATGATTGCCTATAATATTCAATTTTTTTCCATTGAATATTAGAATACCAAGCTTTGTAAAAAATTTAAAAATAATGGAGATTTTGGCTAATATTGTTTTCCCTTTCCAAAAGAGAAAATAATCATCAGAAAAATTACCACTTACTTATTGGGCCATGTAATTACATAATAAAATACCTTTGATCAGCCTTTATTAAACAAAATTATCCAATAGGTATCCAAAAACTTTAAGAGCAAGCATATATAATGTAGGACATGAGGGACATCCTTGGTGGATAGACTTGAAAAGGATAAAAATAATATATCACTATTCATTGATAGCGAGATATGCTAAAGCATCAAACAAGGGCATGCACATTTATTGAATAAAAAAAGGCCTAAATACTAAGGCCTTAAGCATGTAAATGATAAAAGGTAACTTAATGCATTCATAAGCTTTAGCAAAGTCAAATTTGATGAACATATCTTGTTGATAAGATCATCAAGTCCATTCCATACCTTGCTAAATCATAATTATATTAGCCAAGCTATATCTAGACTTAATAAAACTAGTTTTCAAGAAAAAAAGAGTACTTACAAAACCAAAAAGAATAAAATATTGTGGGAAGATTTAGGGTTGCATTTTTAGTTATGGGTATTATTATTTTGAGGTTGAAATGATGTGGCATTGTTCAAAATCTATAGAGAGAATCATTGTAACTTTGAATAATGATTGTAACTAGTAGATCTGACATTGTTTGAGTGTCTTTAAGAGTTCTTTGTGTATTAGATTGATGGGTTCTTAATTAGTTGGTCAACCGAAAGGCTATAAAATTATTCTAAAGAATTTCTAATGGATCTTCTCAAGATCAATAAATAAATATATACATTTATTGCTAGATTATTAAGTGGACTCTTATAAAGTTATACAACTTTTGTTATTTACTCATTTGCATATGTAGAACATAGTTTATGTGTGCATTTGAGTAAATATAATCTTTGGGTATATCTCAGTTAAAGTATCCTACTTAGTTTTAGATGTTACATATTTTGCATAAACTCCATACTTTGTACCCAATTTGATATAGGTATTAGTATGTAATTTGTTCCCCATCTGATCACTTTAACACACGTTAAACAAATTAAAAATTATACACATTTTTAGTTGTGTTGTCTTTCAAACTTTCATGTATAAGTGCATAGTAAAAATATAAGAATTGCTATATCCATATTTTAAACACTTTATCTAGTAAGCCTTTTTTGTTGTGTAAATATGCATAGCCTTGTGTATTCAAACTAACACCCAAGTATGTTGTGACAATCAAAATAGGGATACACTATGCAGTGGGTATGGTTTGCAACAAGGTCATTGTTCAATCCTTATAGTATCATATAATTCAACACTTTAGGGAAACCAACCTTGGCTTAGTGGATCCATAAGTGAAGGAGGTCTTACCCACCTTAATAATTGGTCCTCAATTGCCCAACCTAAATAGAGGATTTGTGGTTGTCATGCCCTAAATTTTCCAATACTTGAACACAATCTAGACCCCATTTTTTTTTTCCAATTTTTAACTCAACCAAGATAAAATTTAGAAACATGCCCTTAGCATCTATGATGATATCAATTTAATGATACCATCATAAGCGCTTGCATAAAAAGTGAAGGTGGAATAGAGACAATTGGACTAGGGATAATCTAACATGACCTCTAAACATGGAACAACTATTAAGTTTGTGTAAAAACATTATGAAAAAGAAATATGCTCTAGAGTACTTTTCATGTGAAATAATAATTTTAATTCTAACTTAACTCTATTATTGATTCTATAAGTAACCAAGGAATATTTATTTCATTAACATCAAATTTTTTATTCAATTTGATTTAAGGAAATTTGAACAATTAAAACACTATAGAAATTAATCTTTTCCAAAAACCAAATCTACTAAATTAAAATCAATAATTTGGGAAATGTTATTTTTTCTATGTATCTATAAAATTTTCAATAGTCTAATCTTTAAATTGAATTTCTAACTTGATCAAATAATATCATACTCAAAAAATTTAACTTTCACTACTTCCAACTTACATGACTGTACATTATTTGTCAACTTTAAAATGTATAAATATTTCTAAGATTTGATTTGATCAATTTATTTTCTATACATTTACTCCAAATTGATTCTTTAAAATGTCTTAAATTTTTTAAGGCAAGTCTAAATTTAGGACTTTGTTTGTGTAACATGCCCGATGTTTTACCTATATGTGAATAGTTTAAGTTCACCAACACATAGCAATATTTTTTTCCATAATTTATATTTCAATAATAAAGATGCACATTCAAAATAATCCCATTTCAAATTCCCATTGCATTTTAATAACAAAGATGCATATTCGAAATAATCCCATTTCAAATTTCCATTGCATTCCAATAAAGTAGCATTACATAATCCCAAGTAATGATTACATGTTCATAAAGATATAAGATCATACATAGCTTTCAATAGCTCAATGGAATAAAGTACAAATGGTCCAGATGTCCTTATTGGCATACATCCTCAAATTTCGGTTGCCTACTACATGAGGGAGAGCATCACCCAAGTGCTTTTCCTCCAACCACATACTTACTGAGGTCCCCCACACATCTACCTAACTAGTAAGATGGCCCTACCCTTCAACGAAAAGTTTGGCTTGGTATCCCTCATAAATGATAATAGCCTGCCTGAGCTTGGTGTTGTGTCCTACATATCTAGAGCTTACCATATAGTGGATACTCGCCTACATGCATGATATTCCCAACCTAGTTATGCAACCCTACCCCATAGTGAACCGACAGTGTAATCAATAGCAACTTACACTACTTTGGCCAAAGATTTGATCATTACATCAAATTCACTTATAAGAAGTGGTGTCTCACCTCTATGAAGTGGATGTCATATTTTCACCCACCCTATTGCTCAGTTTGGTAAATAACATGACCATACTAACTCTTGACGAGTTATTTCCATAACATGATTCCATCCCAAAGGTATTATACATTCAAGTGATCTAATTGACCATCTTGGTTACTCCCAACCTTGGTTTATCCTAATCCCAAGAACAAACCCCAAATCATATACAAGTTTACATAACATCACAAATGGCATTTCCAACATAGTACATCTATGTCTTACCATTGTTCTCAATATAACATTTTTTGCTACCATGTATTGGACTTACGATAACCTAGATATCATAATAATATAATCTAGTTACCTTTGTTAAATGAATACAATCACATACTTCTATTTAATAGATATATGCATATTAAATCTAATATGATTTCATTATTCCATATTTAAGCAAGCTTTATATATAAATGCAATCACCGATTCTTCAAGCACTTGCAAACACATGACAATCAATAAAAGAGAATAACAAATAAGAAAGACTAGCATGCCTAGATAGTTTGCTTCCAATGTAGAATTGCTCTCAAGCTCAATCCCAAAGACATGCTTGTCGCTCCTTCTAATTTCAGCCTATCCCTAAATTAAACCTCTTTCTAACACTTAGAAACTCTCACTAAATAACTCAAAAAATCTCAAGAATCTCTCACTCTTCACTACTTGCACAGAAAAACTACAGTAGAATGGAAACAATGAACTCCAAAAGAATGAATGCCAAAAGACTAAAACACTGCCTCTATTTATACTAAACATTGAGAATCTTAATGCTACAGTTTAGCTACTCCATTCACCACACTTTTCCTTCCTTTTGACACCTCTAAATTGTAAATACAAATACAAAACCAACTCCTCTTCCAAACAGGTCAACTAAACAAGATTGGTTGAAATATGGCTGATAAAAGAAACAAAATACAAACACATATATAGTCCCAACAAACTCAACTTCTCTTATATGGCTGAGTCACCTTCAAAAAGCTACCGACAATGGTTATTTTACCAAGTCAAAATATGGCAATGGTTACCTACATGTTTTCTACTTCATCATGGCTTTTAGTGCTTGCCAGGTTCTTCTTATGGTGCCTATATTACTAGCTTCCAGTCAAACACAATGCAAACTCTTTTTACCTTGCTGCCAACTAATGGCTTTGACCAAGTCCAACGCTTTTATCTGCTTGTGCGTGGCTTTCCAAATGTTTAACTCTAATATTTAAATGCATCTCACAACCTTTACATGATGCAACAAATAACACATCATATAGTTTATTAAATTCCATTCACAATGCATTCCCAATGCTTTATACTATGCGCTAATATTGCAACAATAATAAATCAACACATATGAATATATGTGTAGCATTTAACTTATGCTATGTTTAATTTGTTCGCTTTATATAAGCGTCACATTATTTACTTACCTCGCATTACATATGCATTGGTATCGATTCATATCATTCAATATATATAAATATATATATATATATATACATGTATTAAAATATATATTAAAACCATTCAGTTGCCAATCATATACATATTTATATATCAAATACATATACATATATTAATATATATGTATGTATGTATGTATACATTATCAAATACGTACATATATACATATATATTTATATATCATTATTTAACATCTAATAATAATAACATATATATTTTGTATTGATAATTATATATCAAATGTATATATATATGTCCAATCGATTTCCCATGTATATGGGGTATATGTATATGCGTATGTACGTAAGTATTTCTATCTACGTGTGTACATATGTGTTTATGCTCATATACATGAGTTATCACATATATACATATATATATTTAATGTATATGCGTATCGATTAACATATATCAAATACATGAAGAACATTTACCCAAAACAAAGACTCAGTCACTTTAATTCAAACCAAAGAAACAATCAAAAGAAATGAAAGACCAATAAATAAATATTCCAATTATCCCAAAAACTACGACCAAGGATTTACTTACCGAATCTTGAATCGACTTGACTTAACTTAAAAAATTAGGATGTGCATGTGTGATAGCTCAAGTAGATTCATTGGGGGTTACCAAACCAAATTCCTCTCCTGGGTGATACTCCCCCTCTCTTACTGGAGGACTCAATTCTTTCTTGCATCCAACTTAGTGCATCACAAAAGAAGTTAGCCGATAACACAACTTTGAAATACATCATATACCATTTTCATCATCAAAGCAGTTAAAGTATTCACAATATATTGCACATTCAATTATTTCATTCTTTGGAAATATATATACAAAAACATATTCATCTATTAACATTTAAACTCATAAAAGTAACAGTAATTGGTAATCTCATAATGGGGTGTAACAATTTTCTTGAAAACTTGGAATAATTTGAATTAGTTTAAATAGAAAACTATTTTCCCCTAAATTTGTTTTGTTTGGATTTTTATTATTTTAGTTTCCAATTTGAATAATTAAACTCAATGTTTATTTAAAATAAAAATAGTTAATTTAATTACTTAATTAAATTCTTTAATAGTTTATGAATTTTAAGAATGAAATAAAATTCAAATGGAACTAATATTCCATTATTAATTAACTAAGTGTATTATTTTTTAACTAAAAACTAATTTCAAAACTACCCAAGAAACTTTAAATATTGTTTTCCAAATTTGTTGCTTAATTGTAATTGTAATTCTATCTATTCTTTTCATTATTAATTTCTCCTAAAGGTTGTTTAATGGATTTTGAGCTTGATTTTTAGTTTAATATTGTAGATTTGTTTTGTTGCAAGTTTGAATGTTTTGTAGGTTGGACAGTTTTATAATTCTCTCAATTTGTTTGTAGGAGAAACATATGTTACACAGATCTTTGTTGACACTTGATTGCAAAAGAATGTAATGGTGACCAAGTTTAATCTTTGCTTGTTTTCTTTAGCATTTAGAGGCTTGGAGGGGCGATGTCCATGAGGCAGCGACCCCATGGGCTGTGCTCTACAAGGCCCCATGGGTGGCTTGCCTTACACAGGCTAACCCATGTCAGCTTTAAAGGGTTGCAAGCCCCTTAAAAACAATATATATTTTTATATATTATAATCTTTATTCTTATTTTTTAAAGTATTTATATATATTATTTAGTTTGTAAAATAAAATAAAAATACTTAACTTGTATAAATGAAATTTATGTTAAATTGAATATTTTATTTTTCATTGTATATTTATTTGCAGTATAATTGATTAATATATATATTTGTTTACAATTTCTTTTGTTTGTTTAATAGTATTATTTAACTAAGTTTAGATTTCTCAAAGGGGGTTTATTATTTTGTTGTATAAAAGTATATTCAGAAAGGAAATAAAGATAATATATTCTAATTTATGATTTGGAAAAACTAATCAAGATTATATCAATTACCCAATTCTTTTCAAATGCATTTTGTTTCTCAATTCCACACACATAAGAAAAGAACAAGATTATAACTAACTTTCAACTCATTAATTTTATAACTTTAATTTTTGGAGTAATTTCATTTGAACATATTACTTATCATTTCTATGAACCCACTTTTCAAGTACACTACATGTAGTGGAATCAAGAACATTTCTTTTGCAATAGAAAATGAATAACTTATTTTCTTGTTTTCTTTCACAATCACATAGAATCATATGCTCATTTACACAACACAATTTCATGCACTATTCATTTTACATTGATCACATATAACCCCAAATGGAATTTCCTAGATATCCTCTAACTCCATGTATGAACCAAGAAATACACAACAAGAGAGGAAAAATCCTTTTTTCAATAGGCTCTCCACCGAATCATAGGGTTGAATTTCAACCCACCCCCTGAGCTAGGGGTCACATAGCTCTCCATGGTGTTCTTTTACTTCACTTTTCCCAAAACCAACACAACACTTTTAGATACATACATATCACAAATATTCCCACATAGGTTTAGTCACATCACATTAAACATTATATAAAACCCTCACAATCACAATGGATTCCCTTTTTGGAATCCTTCAAATGGTAAGTGGGGATTCAACCTTCAAGGGTACAAATACATATCAACTTCTCACATTTCTTACTCACTTTCACAAACACAAATTCCCATACTCAACCTCACAATACATCCTCCTTATTTTTGGAGGGCGTAACCCTCTCTCAAGAGGTGGTCTACTCCCACAAATACAAACACAAAGATAACAACAAAAACAATGCACAACACTTCCCTTTACAAAACCCAACAAAGATCACAAATATTACACATTTCCTTTTTCAAGAACCATCCAAGAAAAACATACACAACCATTAACAACAAAATCAAGAATAGAGGCGAGACCTTACCTTACAATGCTTATCCAAGAATGAAATAAACCTGATGTAACTCCCAAACTCTCTCTTCCTCTAACTTTCTAACACTCTACCAAGATTAAATTTTAAAAAATAAAATACAATAAAAGACAAGAAGATGAAAAGTTCTCTCCATAATAAGAAAAGAAGCCTATAAATAAAAAGGAAAAACAACTTTTTTCCAACCACCCAACCAACTAACCAACTTACAATTTCACCATTTTTCAAAAATGAAAAATTTAAGAGTATTTTAAACACTAATAAATGTATTTTCTAAGTAATAATAACCCCTAACCCATAAATCTATCCTCGCACCTTTTAGGATTATTAAAACATAATTTAAATCATATAAAGAACTATATAAATCATAAAAGAATAAACATACCAAAAGATAACCCATAAAGGTAAATAAATGAAATTTCCCATATACATATGATTGTACAACACATTAAACAATATTTCACAATATCTTATCTCATGACCTTATTTCTTCATAAGAGATAACCTAGTCAATATTACATAGGAATAAAATAATGGAAGTAGCTATGTAACCCCACCCACCATTGGAAAAATTCACCTGTTCACTCAACAAAAAGTGTTAGTATATCATATGAAAAACAATAGCTGAAGCAACTATTATATATCAAAATAATTCTTTAGAACAATATTATTTTCCATAATTCGCTATCTAAATAATCATCTAGGTAATCACACAAAAATGATCTAAATCAAATAACCACCACAATTAAACATTAACATATCCAATCTCATCTCCATAATATCTACTCACATAGCAACATAAATAACCCAAATAATAACTTCATCAAATCAATAATAAAACACATCATCTAGTAATATCCATGATAATTGAAAGACAACCATAAAAGTAAAAGAATAACATCTACACACATAAACAACTATCTTCCTCAAACTCCTTTACAATGTCCAATCATAGAAACACATGAAAACATCTAACAAGAGATATGATATCATCAAGAACACAAAAAAGTGGGGTCTCACAGTGGTATTATTCCCAAGTTTGACACCCCTAACACTTGGGAGACTATCCAACCTTAGGGATTTGGAACCTACAACTCAAATCACTTATAGATTCATTGGCAATAATCCAATGCCTAAAAAAGAGATTCTCAAGTAATTAGAGACTTGATAACATTTTTAAGGAAGGTCTTATAATACTAGATTTTGTAGTGGAATTATTTATTACCCATTGCCTTGGAGAAGACAATACAATAGCAACTCATTTATCAATTAGGGGATTGATCAATCCAATGAATAATTATAAGCGATCACTTGGAAAGGTGACACGGTTTAAAACTTTTTTCCAACTATATGAATGTGAAGTAAGCTTCGCTCAAAATTGAAGGCAAGGAATATGATTCATCGTTGGTAGGATAATTGTTATTATTTCACCTCATGCTACCAAATTTTATCATAGTCAAAACCCTTTCCCATCAAATTTGCACTAAAAATAGAGGTAGTGAAGTTGGGTTCCATAATGGATAAGATGTCATTCATCAAAGAAATTTTCTTTTTCAAGCTATGTAAAGCGTTCTTTTTAGCATGCAGATGTAAAGGAAGCCATTATGAAATTTTTAGGTACTTTATCGAAGATGCAACACAACATCAGGTTAATTTTGAGATCTCCACCTTTGTTAGCAATGTGCTTATGCTCATTGGGGATAGGGATTTTAAAAAGGCTATGGGGAGGTTTTATGTTTGGGAGAAGTTCTATATGGGGTTGTAGGATGTGATTGGAAAATCAAATCCAAACAAACTCTCATCGCTCCCATGCATGGAGTTCAAATTTCATGGGCAACTTCTATCCAAAACGTAAGGGAAATTAAGGTTTGCATGGAGACTATGACGAATTAAATAGTAACATTTCAACATTTATCAAGGGATGACTACCAGTTGGAAGGTCACCACCCTACTATGGAAATCGAGGAGCTCACGCATCCCATGAAACCCTCTCCTATGCAGGAGAGGTTCAATATCACCAAGGAAAAAAAGGATATCAAATTCCTTTCCAAGAGAGTTTCATTGGTCAAGAGAAAGGATAGTTCCTTTGTCCTATAGCTATGATGTTGACAATCCTATAGTTTGGCCAGTGCAAGGGTATTACTAAGGTAGTTTCTTTCTTAGTATCTCACTTATCTATGTCTAAATTTTAGTCATATATGTAGTTCGGTTCTATTAGGTAGTTTTGATTGACAATGACTCATCAACCATGTATGTAAATACTCATGTTACATAGTAAACAACTCATTTTTTGTGATGGTGTTTATCATGAGTCTACAATGACTGTGATTTCTAGTTTCTTCTTGTTTTATCATTGATCTTTTATTATCAATATATAATATATGTAAAATATTTTTATTAATTAATACAAAGGGAGAGGGTCGTAACCCTCACTTTAGCTATAAAAAATAAAATAAAACACATATTTAATGAATAAAATAATTCTTAAGTAAATACAAATAATTTTTCAAATCAAAATAAAGTAAACAATGTAAATGAAATAAATTAATTCTTCAAAATTAAAATTTGTGTTATATATAGTAAACTGGTATATATATCTCAATATATAGTTTTTAGGAATAAAATATATAATATATTATTATAGAGAAATAAAATTATAATATACATTTAAGTATAGTTTATAGGAATAAAATTTAGAATATATTATTATAGAAAAATAAAATACACTTCTTATTAATTTAATGTCTAATTGAATATTCAGGTAATAAAAAACAATCAAATCTAAAATATCAAAGTTGAAAAAAAATGTAACGACAAATTTAAAAGAAGGAAATAGATGTTGAGCTCCTTATCAATTTTAATGTGTCAACATGCAGTTTCTATCATTTTAAACATAGAACTAGATCTATACTCTAAAGTCTATGATAAATGTTGGTCAAAGAGAAAACTAATATAGGATTAGGTTGTGCTTGTAGTCTAGTCTACTTACACTTTTCTTTTGTGTGATTTAGTTCTATTATTTTCAACTTATCCTCTATTGATGCAATTTTTGTGTTTTGTTTATGTCTTTTGTACTTACTTCTAAACAAGGGGTTTTGATCAAGGTTAAGAAAGTTCATAATATCTATGAGCTCATAATCACTTAAATCTTTCCTAATAGAAGGGACATGTGCACTTTATTTCCTTGATTTTTTTAGAACATGCATGTTTCTTAGAATCTATGTTTTAATTTTCTAGTAGTTATCATATATTATTTGATTCAATTTAAATTATTAATTTCTATAAATTCATGTCGAGATCAACTATGATACGATATTTCAAATGAGATAGAATTTAGTTCCAATAAATTATTAGGGATTTAGTTCTAATAGATTTCTAGCAAATAGAATTTCAATACATGAATTTTAATTTTAATTATTTTTCACTATTTTTCTATAAAAATTATTGCATTGATTTTTATCCTACAAACAAATAAAAGTTATTGCACTAATATCCATCCTATGAGCAATCCATTAATACAATGCATGCATTTTGTATAGTTTTCCATGTAATTAAGGATTTGATTATAGAAATTATTGACCTCTAACAATGTTTTTATATATATAGGGGATACACCGCACTACTGAATCATTCTTTCGAAGCTCAACCAAATCTCTTCCACCTTTGATAACTTGTCACCATCTTTATAGACATTTTGTCTTGCCATAGAGAAAGATTCAAAGATATGATCAATTACAACGTTTCTCACATCTTCTCCCTTGAAACTTAGAAACACATGACAACTCTAACAACTTTGGCAAGAAAGATTAGCTATGTAAGGCTTATATTTTTTCATAATCAAGCTAGATCTAAAGAGGAAGGCTTACAATTGATAGAAATAAAACACAAGATTCAACCCAAAATTTCATATATTGAACTCAACCATACAAATGTTTCAACTCTAACCACACATTCTTGTGCCATATCTAGTTGTAGATTGTAAAATAGTGGTCATATGCCTTTTCATCACAAAATGCATAGATGCATTCAAATGGGCATGGTTTTCATTTTCATGCTCATTTGTGATTTAGGAATTTCCATTAGGTCTTAATCATAGACAAATGCCATTCTATCTATAAACTTTGTACCTAGTTTAGTGGCTAAAACATGGTAAACAACACAACTCTATGAGTTTCGTTAGTCTTAAGCAATTTACATAGAAAAAATATGATTGTACAACTAATTTTCAAGTAGACAATTGAACAAGCATAATTGTTACCAAACTTGATGGATTCTCTTGAACAATTGAAACACTACAAAGACATAGAGTATGATTCAAAATGTTGATATGATGATAAATCATCTGAAACGTTGATAGAAAAATATTTACATGATCAAATCTAAAAGATTTCAAATTCATACTATAACTTGTGTCCACCAACATAACTCTTAATACACAAATAATCTTAAAATATTTACAAATCCACAAATCTAAATGCTTCCACAATTTACAATCAACTATTTTGAATACTTCATTTCAAATATAATAAGAGCTTTGGCTAATATTCATCATCTAATATCAGAAAATTGTCAACGTCTACTTGCTAGTATTAAATTATGGTTAGCTTTAGCTCACAAAATTGCGCTTGCGAGACTAGGGAGACGAAAGGGAGCAGATAGGAATCACGAGCAGAAACACTGAAGAGAAGAGACGAGCTCCCCGAGCACAACAGCAATAATAATGGAGCAAACACAGGTGCTCATTAAGGTAAGTATAAACCCTTTCCATTTAATCCGCATTATGTTTAGATAGCCTTGAGATTAAATTGATTTAGGCTAGAGAATGACATGCTTGGTCTCAGGCGGACCAGTCAACCCCTCAGAAAAGCAGAGGGGCGGCATCAATGGCGTCTCCTAAAACGCCCAGATCAATGACAAAGAAAAAGTCTTCGTCCACGGTTGGTACGTACGCCGTCCAATGCGTAGAATGCTTAAAATGGAGAAAAATTCCAAGCAAGGAGCAATACGAAGCAATCCGGCAGAGCGCCATTGAGAACCCCTGGGTGTGTACACGGGCTTCTAGCTGGCGTCCCCGTGCTTCATGTCATGATCCTCCCGATCTCTCTCCGGATATGTCCCGCCTTTGGGTAATTGATAAACCCAACATTCCCTGCCCTCCCAAAGGATGGGAACGCTTATTGACACTCCGAGGGGAAGGCGCGTGCAAGTTTGCCGACGTCTACTATATTTCTCCCTGCGGAAAGAAATTAAGGTCTTCGGTCGAGGTTGAGAGATTCTTGGAAGAAAATTCAAAATATGTTGAGCAAGGGGTTACAATTTCTCAGTTCAATTATCAAATTCCTAGACCGCTTCACGACAGGAAACGTTCGACTTCGGAGGCCCAGATCGAAGGAGACTCAGGTCGGACTGGCAGAAGTAGAAAGACGTGAAAGTAAATTCGTTTGTCATTTTCATGGTGGAGTTCTCATAAAAGATTCTGTATATAATCTTCCCTTTTTTGGTTTTTGCACTTATTTATCAAAGCCAACTGTTTGCTTTTTAAACGTAAAAAATGACTTTAAATGCCCGACCTAAATGGGTGTACGATCAATCCATTAAGTGATTCTTTCTTTATTCACGATCCCAGAACAATGATGTATGATTGTTTTTCATTCTAATAGCTGCCAGGCTTGAAACCTTTTCGCCTGATGACGGGTAAATGAGGTATGATTGTTTTTCATTCTAATAGCTGCTAGGTTGAAACCTTTTCACCTTGTTGATGAGTCCTGCAGGGAGACCTGAAACGTTGGTTGTTAGATTTGATACTAGAGCAGATCAAGAAACTTTTAGCAATACTGCTGCTAGGCCTTTTGTTTTGGAATGATGGAAAATTAAAGCATTTGTTAGAGACAAATTTAGTTTTCCGCTTTTCTAGAGATTATATGTCTAAAATTTTATGAAGTTCTCAATGAGCAAATGTTGTGCTAGTAGCGTTTCTCAATTTGGAGAATATACGATGGCTGAGATTCTACAGAAGATCGCAGACTCAAAGTGTGAGGACAACAGACATCGGTAGACTTCCGTTAGGTGGAGACTCTGTCTTTTGCCCCGCTAACCACATCCTACAATCAACATCTTCTGGACACTGTAATTTACATGTAACACAACCACTACCTTACTTATCTATCGTTGTACCCCAATTCAAAATGGCCTTCACAAGACTTCTTTCTATCCATATCTTCTAGTGACTTTAATTTATTTATTAATTTGACACAGCCATACTTTTATTCATTTACTATCAAACCCTGATTCAAAAGGGCGTCACTATGCAGGCAACCTGTTGTCATGCACACCTGGATGACTATGGGGTACAGTTTCCTGTAGACATTCAGGTATTGTTATTGTGCAGGCAACCTGTAATGTCCCTTTTTGATTTTTTCTTATTATTTTCTTTAAAAATAATAGAATCTAACCCTCAGTTATATTTGCACAATTAAGTATTAATAAGAATTCCTGGTTTTTTTTACTGATTGTTAAATAATTACTGCTAAAATTAAATTTACTGAATTGCTTTGGATACTCAGAAATCTGCCCAGATTTATATCAGGTATTATTTTCTATAGTATTGTCAATTTTCTTCAGGTCTACAGCAGTTCAATGCCTCTGGTAAATAATTTGTTAATCTGCCTGAGTAGGGGTCTTCATCCACCAACTCTGCAAGGAAAAGAAAAGGGTTTTCATCCTTTAATTTTTAGGCCTAGAGGGGTTTCGTCCTCATGCTGTTAGAACACAATTTTTGCTCCACAGGGACAAAATCAGATATATAAAATTGTGTTCAATGATGCCTTCCATCCTCCTTGTTTGACTTCTTTTATATCCTTTTCTTCCAAGGGACACCACCCTTTATTTGTCTTTTAGCAACAAATTTATTTTTAACTATGGTCCACCAAGTCTCCGGGAAGGGGGGACGCATTTCAGGAATGGCAAAGGGAACGGCTATATAAAATTATAGAAAATTTTAAAAATATAGGGAAGTTTCAAATATTCATATGATAACATTGATAAGGCATTCATCATATTGACATGTACATTATAGAATCCTTAAAACACAACAATAGAGTTCACATGAGAGTCGAACAAATTAATATTTAATTGCTTCCATAATTCATTGTCAATGTGCATATGATATAAAATTAGAAAAAAACTAAAAAGTAATACTGCATACACCAAAAGGCTACAGGTTTGCACTACAAATGTCCAAATGCCAAAGTCACAAATGTCAAATTGTAAAACATAGTGATGGAAAGTATGAGACTGCCTCTAATCAGCATCTCCCAACACTGCATCAAAATTAGAAGTCTGACTCTGAGTCACTGCCACTATGAGTATGAGGGGTTGGCTCATCTAATGGGACTCCAACTAATCCCTCTTGTGTGTCCTCCCCATCAATCTGGGTGGCATCCTTTAGATCAGCATCCTTTAGATCTTGGAGTTGCAAAGCACTATGCACGACCACCAACTTCCCTGCACGTCTAGAGGTAAACCTATTCCTCTTTGATAGAGTTAATAAAGCTGTATGTGGACTGATTCCTCTCTGTAGGAGAGGAACTAGCAACCTGTGAAAGGAGATGAATTGCAAGTGTCCTCAACTTTGGTGCATCTTTGACATGCCATGTCCACCATCCAATAGGATCCGTTTGAGTTAATGTAGCTCTATCTATTTTCGCCTCTAGTTTGCCAAATGTTGGACCATAGAGATTAGTAAAAACAAGCCATTGTGTGCGTAGTAAACTCAACTCCTCAATTGAATACATCTTTCGAAGGGTCCTCATTAACCCTTATTTTACCTCTTCGTCATCACAAGGAGGCAACCTACTAGCTTTTGGTGCATACCATTTGGGATCGAGAGCAAAGGTTGCCATATGAAGTGGGGTGTTCATAGTATTCCAGCGCTGCATCACAATGGGCTTAATGTGCTGCTCATACAATCCCAAATTAGGATCCATGTTAGAAATTGCTTGTTTCATTTTTCCAAGCATGCTATCAAATGTCTCATAAATCTCTCCAAGACTAGGAGAGTCCATATCAGCATATCTAATGACATCCACAACTGGTGAAATGAAGGAGCAAATATATCTACAAGTGCAAACAAATTTAAAAAAAAAGACGAGTTAGAAAATTAAAATCAGTTTTTTTTAAATAAAATCAACAATCAAATTATAAATTATAAGTTTATAAATAAAATGAACATCAGCAAGTTAATAAAAATAACAATTTTTTACCTCACATTGGACCGCCAATCATCATTAAGAACTTTTTGTTTGATGCTTTTACCTTTTGTAGTGTTTGAAGTAGAACATCTACTCCACTTTGAATTGACCATCATCAAATGTAGAGGCTCCTACACCTCAAACATCCTCTCTAACAAAATAAAATAATTGGCATATCTTGTCTCCATAGGTTTGAGGAACTCTTTATTTTAAAATGTCCTGAAGAGAGCAAGTGAGGTGTGATGGTTGCAAATAAACATTTGAATATCTCTAGCTTCTATCACCACCTGTTGCACGCATTCTATTTTCCCCATGTTTTTCAATGTGTTGTTCAACGCATGAACACAACAAGGGTCCAAAAGATGTGCTTGTAAAGCACCCTCCACCAACATGCCAGCTAATTTGCACACAGGTGCTGAATCAGTAACCACTTGCACAACATTGGAGGCCCCAACCTCCTCTATAGCATCTCTCAAAATATGAAACTGAAATTCTGCATCCTTGCACTTCCTAGAACAATCAATAGCTCTAAGAAAATATGAACCAACTAAACATGTGATTATGGTGTTGATAAGTGGCTGATGTCTAATATCGGTCCACCCATCCATGACAATAGAGCAGCCCGTCCTAATCCAACACTGTCTCATGTCCTCCATCACCAAACTTACCTCGGAATATTCTTTGTCAAGGAGTGTAGTTCGTAGCTTATGTTCTCCAGGAGGTGTGAATGAGGAACCAACAACAGTTACATCTTTGAACATTTGTTTGAAGTAAGGAGAATGTGCTACATGGAATGGGATGGCATGGGATGGCATGGGCATAGAAAAACTTGGCAATGGAGGACTCTACCACATCTCGTGCATGCACATTGAACAAACTTGCAACTGTATTTGGCTGCTCACTAGTAATAGTCTTCCTCTTCCCTCTTGTTGAAATATGAATATCACCACTAGCACTACCAACTATTGAGGGCATATGCATAGCTGATTGTGCAGATTGTATTGGCATTGGCAACCCCTTAGACTTTGATTCTGCCTCCATATGCAATCTATAACACTCCACCCTCTCATCCTCCTTTATATCTTCACAAATCTTCACCCTTTTGGCTTTAAAGCCCAATAGATGAGAATACACCCTTGATGATCATGGCAAATGTGACACCTCCACAATCTAGTACCCCAAAATTTTCTTTTTGTCTTTGTCTACGACTGTCACCAATTGAAGAAGGGGTTTTTTAGAATTAAAGGGGCTTTTTGCATAAGTTTTTAGAGTTTCAGAAGGGCATTCAAATGGATTTTTTTGAGGCTGTCCCTCTTCACCCTTACCACTTCATTTTCTTCTTCCCTCTTAACATGCCCACTACTCTCACTACTGCTGCTCATGTTGTTTTGTTTTGGAATTTATAAACTGAAAATAAAAAAAAAATAAAAGATCATACATTTCGTCTTTGAAACTTTGAAAAAAATTGAAAAAAAAACAACAAATTGAAATGGAAGATTAACATACCTCTTTAACTTCTCTTGCTGGTTGCTACCTCACTCCTCACCAAGGCTGGTTTTTCCAACAGCACCTTCAAACCCAACTCTTTGTCTTTCTAACTTGGCTGCAATTTTTTTTCATGTAAAAATGAACATAAGTGACAATAGGAGATAGTATTTCATTGCTTTAGGGTTTAGAGGTGTGTGGGGGCCTACACAAAGCAATTAGAAATGTTTTTTTTTAAGCTGTATTTTTTTAAAAAAAATGGTGGGGGTGATGTGGGGGACGGCTGGCTGTCCCCATGTCGTCCCCACTCTGTATTGCCATCCCCCCAAGATTTAAATTTTTGGGGATGGCTAGGAAACGTCCTCGACCGTCCGCACATCCCCGGTGCGGGGACATGGCAAAAAATGCTGGGTACGCGTCCCTGTGTACCACTGATTTTTAAATCAACTTTTGGCTCTCCTAAAAACAGGCGCTGCTCATGATTTGGTTTAAACTATTTTTTTCTTTGCTTTCATAAAACATCTTAATGTAAGGTGACTTTAAGACAAGGATTTGTAGGGAAAAAAACCCAATGCTCTGCAGGGAAAAGGCCACTCTCAATATAACATTGAGGACGGGGCATTACAGTTTGCCCTACCCAAAGTTGCTTGTCCTCAAGCAGTTGTAAATTAGAATTTTGAAGAACTTCTTCATTTTCCCATGTAGCATCTTCTTTAGGAAGATTTTTCCATTGAACTAGATATTCTATTGTTGTTTTATTTCTTAATCTCCTTTGTCTAAAATTTATAATGTCTTCAAGAATTAGGATCAACTTTCCTTCATCATCCAATGGGGGTAGCTCTAACGAATGAATGATTTGACTTCCTAAAGCTCTTTTTAAACAAGAGAAATAGAATACATTATGAATCTTTACTATGTTCTGGTAATTCCAATTCATATGCAACCTCCTCAACTCGTCATTTGATTCTATAAGGGCCATAGAACCTTGGTTTCAATTTCTCCATGTTACTCCTTTTTAGGGAAGATTGCCGATAGGGTTTTAGCCTCAAGAAAACCATATCTCCTACTTTGAATGTTCTCTTGGTTTGATGTTGATCAACATATCTCTCCTTAATTTGTTGGTAGGTTTTAAAGTGGCCTTGATGTCCTGCTAGAGGTATTTCATGTGCAGCCTTTAGAATCTAATTCTTGATCTTTGATCTTTGATCTTGGGCTAAGATAAATTGTGTCTTTATATATAATGTGGTCATCTACTACCTTCTATTTTTCATCATGGATCTTCTCTTCCAAAATGTCTGTATCAAATGTGTCTTTCCCATACTCTATTATTATGTTAGTTTTTCAATCAAGATAAATTTGTGATAATGAACATAAGTAAGGTTTTCTTGATAGAGCATCAACTACCGCATTATTCTTACCTTTGACGTATTCAATGTCAAAGTCATAAGCTTGAAGCTTGCTTACCTATTTTTGTTGCCTATTGTTTAGATCTCTTTGGTTAAGGAAAAACTTCAAACTATTGTGGTTTGTTTTGACCACAAACCTTCCACAAATTAGATATTGTCTAAATTTGTCTAGGGCATGCATTATAGCTAACATTTCCTTATCATAGATTGACTAACTCTTTTCAATGTCCTTTAACTTCAGATTTCAAAGGCTATCGGATGCCCTTTTTGCATTAATACTGCCCCAACTCCTTCACCTGATGCATCACATTCTAGGACAAACAGAAGTGAGAAATTGAGAATGGCAAGTACAGGTAATGAGCTTACTACTTCCTTGAGTTTATTAAAGGCTTGTTGAGTCACTTTTGTGCATACAAATGCTCCCTTCTTGGTAAAATCCGTCAATGGAATGGCTAATTGAGAGAATCCTTTTAGAAATCTTTTATAATAGGTACAAAGCCTAAAGAATCCTCTTAATTGAGTTAAATTGGTTGGTGGGGGCCAATCTAAAATGGCTTGTATCTTTTGTTGATCGACTTTCGTCCCTTGAGAACTAATGACATCCAAAACATAGAATTTCCGTCAACCCAAACTCACATTTATATTCCTTAGCATAAAAGGATTGCTGCTCTAATATTCCCAAAACTTCATCCAAATGTTGTAGATGTTCCTCCCATGATATGTTGTAGATCAAGATATCATCAAAGAATACTAGGACAAACTTTCTCAATTGATTTCTGAATACATGGTGTATGCATGATTGGAAAGTGATAGTAGCATTAGTTAAGCCAAAGGGCATAACTAAAAAAATTCAAAATGTCCAAAATGACATAAAAAAGTAGTCTCATGCATATCTTCTTCTCATACTCGTATTTGATGATACCTTGATCTCAAATCAATTTTTGAGAAGCACACTGCTTTATGTAATTCATCAATTAAGTCATCAAATTCTGGGAATGGGATATTTATTTTTAATAGTTTTTTTGTTTAAGGCCCTGAAATCTTTGCACATTCACATAGTTTCGTCTTTCTTTTTTACTAAGAGAATTGAAGATGCGAAAGAGCTAGAAATTGGCCTAGTAAGATCCATCTCAAGAAGTTATTCAATTGTTTTTTCAATTTCTTCCTTAAATCTTTGTGGATGCTTGTAGGGAGTAGTTATTACGGGTTTTTCCCTGTTTCAAGTTCTATAATATGTTGAAATTTGAAACCCTTTATTAGGAGGTAATCCTGATAGAATGTCTTTAAAAACCTTCCTATGCTTGTCCAAGATTTTTGTATGTCCATATGATAAGCTTTCTCAGTTGTAGTACCTATAGGTGTTACTAAACATTGTTCTGCCCGTGCTACTTGTCCACTCCGTAAACATCTTTCTATTCTTTTTGTTAATATAATTCTAGGGCTCCACCTGAAATGCCTTGTAACACTATGTCTTAACATTCTAATTTGAACCTTAATTCCATCGTCCGGTAATTTTGTGTAAACTCTTCCAAAGTCTTTTTGTTAATATAATTCTAGGGCTCCACCTGAAATGCCTTGTAACACTATGTCTTAACATTCTAATTTGAACCTTAATTCCATCGTCCGGTAATTTTGTGTAAACTCTTCCAAAGAGTGTAGCCATTGCACTTCTAAGAACTTCTAAGACCATATTGGTTTCTGTTATGTACATCGCATAGAAGTCAGCTTGCATTTTGTGTTTACCAAGAGTAACTGTAAATGTAATCAAATCTTATCAGATAGGATCCTAAGAAATCTAAGTAATTTCTAAGTCTGAAATTCTGTGTAAGAATTCTAAGTCAAGATTCTAAGTTTCCAGATTTAATTCTCTTATGCTGAATGTGCTGATTGCAGAACATGTATAAATTTCGATGTATGCATATCAACAAATGAACTACCATATATACCATGGAGACACGCCTCTACAAGAGACGCGTCTCATGAGAGGACGTGTCCCTTGGGCGCGCGCGGGTCTCAAACAAAACCGAAAATAATTCGGTTAACACACATTAACATATGTGTGGGCAGTAGTATGAATTTCGATTTATATAAATGCAGAATTTAAACATCATTTATTATTTCGAATCTTATACATGCTTATAAGTTCGAATTACTTATTTTCCAGAAATATTTATTTGAAGAATAACTTCGATCACATATAAATGATGATGATGCAATCACAATCATCATTTATATCTGACCGAAGCTATCTTTCATCAACACTCCCTCTTAGCTAGGGAAGATATTTCAAATCAAATAAGTGGAGATATCACCTTCACACGTGATATCGAAGATATGATATGTTTTCTCAATATTGTCAAGTCACATGACATTCTTCATAACACATCTTCATTATGGTATGTGCACTGACATCAAGTCACATGATGTCTACCATAATTCATGGCATATCCACGGATATATAATTATCCACCATGATTATCTCTTAAGGATCACAATGATCTTCAAATGATATCAAGTCCCATGATATTCATCAAAGTGTCCAAGAGATACTATCATGACATGTCCACAGATATCAAGTCACATGATATCTATCATGATAGTTCAACTCATCATTGTAGAGTCGTCACTTTACAATGTCAAATACAAGTGTTCATTATTAGAAAGATCGTCACCTTTCAATAATGTACACAGGGGGAGTAGGCCCATAAGGTCATGGAGTCACACACATGACAAAAGAGTTTACACATTAAACATCTTTATATATTAGTACAATTTATAAACAATTTGAATTTCAAACATAAATATCAAATTACATTTCAACCATACCAAGTTTCTTTCTGAAGTGCTCTACCTTGATTCGGGAGAGAGGTTTGGTGAGAATGTCTGCAGTTTGATCATTTGTACTAATATACTCCAACTGGATCACTTTCCTTTCTACCATGTCTCTTACATAATGATAGGGTATCTCAATGTGCTTAGATCTATCATGAAAGACAGGATTTACAAAGAGTTTGATGCAACTCTGATTATCACAATGAATGATTGTAGGATTCAAGGGCTCACCAAAGAGTCCCACAAGTAATTTACGAAGCCAAACTGCTTCTCTTGCTCCCATAGAGGCTGCAATGTATTCAACTTCTGTTGAGCTCTGCGCAACTGAAGGCTGTTTTCTGCAAATCTAGGAGATCATGGCCGATCCTAAACTGAAGCAACATCCTGATGTGCTTTTCCGATCGGTTACACTTCCAACCCAATCTGAATCAGAGTATCCATGTAGATCTAGTGGATCATTTCTGTAAAGAAGACCATATCCAATAGTGCCTTGAAGATATCTCAAAATATGTTTTACAGCCATTAGGTGAATTTCCTTTGGCTCACACATGAACTGGCTAAGAACATTCACTGCATAGCATATATCAGGTCTAGTGTTAACCAGATACATCAAGGATCCAATCATTTATCTATAAAGGATTGGATCTGCACACTTGGATTCTGCTGCTGCTTCTTTCAGTTTGTGAAGGTTGGTTTCCATAGGTGTAGACATCGGTCTACAGTCCAACATTCCAAATCTTTTCAGAATATCAATAGTATACTTTCCTTGGTTTAGTATAATGCCCTCTGATTTTTGCCATACTTCCAAACCTAGGAAGTAGTGTAGAATGCCCAAGTCTTTCATGTCAAATTCGGAAGTTAGGTCCTTTCCTTGAGCAATGAGGTGATCTTCTCCTGTTATAAGTAGGTCATCAACATATAAAATAATTATTAGCATATCACCTTTGATTACCTTGAAGTAGAGATTAGAGTCAGCATCATTCTTGGAAAATCCTAGTCCCAAGAGATAGCTGTCAATTCTTTCATACCAGACCCTGGGAGCCTATTTAAGTCCATAGAGGGCTTTCTTCAGTCTGCACACATGTGAGTCAGGTTTGTGTATCACAAAACCTTCAAGCTGTTCTAGATAGACTTCCTCTTCAATGGTTCCATTTAAGAAGGCAGCTTTCACATCTATTTGATGGATCTTCCAGCCTTTAGCTGCAACAATGGCTAACACTGCTCTCACAGATGTGTAACGTGCAAAAGGTGCAAATGTTTCTTCATAATCAATGCCTTCCTTTTGAGAAAAATCTCTTGCCACAAAACGTGCCTTATGTTTTTCTATACTGCCATCAGCTACATGCTTGATTTTGAAGAGCCATTTGGAAGAGACAACAGATTTCTCTTTCGGTCTAGGTACTATGTCCCATACATCATTCTTTAGAATGGACTGATATTCCTCCGTCATTGCATCCTTCCATGCTTGATGTTTGAAGGCTTCTGTAGCACTGACAGGTTCTGAATTTATGATGTTGTTCATTAGAGCAACATAGCTTGAGAACCGTTTGGGTCTTTTACTTTCCCTAAACATTCCTTTGGGTGCTGCATGATTCTCGGCTTCTTTGATCATCTTTCTAGCCCAAAGTGGCCTCTTTCTACCGTTGTCACCTGTATTCTCATCTGAAGTAGATAGAAGTTCATTTTGCATTTCCTCAGGATACTCCCTCTGAATCTCAGGAGCAGGTTCCATTTCAAGTACTCTAGGGGAATAGGTTTCTATCTCACTAGAACTTCTTGCCCTTTTGAATGCAATGTCTTCTTCAAAGATGACATCTCTGCTCAATTCAATTTGTTTCTGCCCGGGTACGAATATCCTGTAGGCTTTGGAGGTTTCACTATAACCCACAAATACCCCTTTCTTTTCGGAAGGTTCTAGTTTGAATCTCTTTGGGCACATGAATATAGACAGGACAACCAAAAATCCTAAAATGACTAATGTCAGGTTTTATGCCAGTAAAGGCTTCTTCAGGAGTTTTGTTATCAAGATGAGAACGAGGACATCTATTTTGGATGTAGACAACAGTCCTAGAGGCTTTTGCCCAGAAAGAGGTTTCAATGTTTTGGTCAAGCAACATTGCTTTAGCAGCTTCTACAATGGTTCAATTTTTTCTTTCAGCAACCCCATTTTGTTGAGGGTTGTAGGCAACTGTGAACTCCCTCTTAATTCCAGCACTCATGCAGAATTCCTTAAAAATTTCAGAGGTGTATTCTTTCCCGTTGTCCGTCCTTAAGGTTTTTATTTTCTTCCCTGAGAAGTTTTCAATAAGGGCTTTAAACTCTTTGAACCTTTTGAGGATTTCTATTGACTCTTTACACTTAAGGAAATAGATCCAGGTTTTCCTAGAGAAGTCATCTATAAATATGACATAGTATAGAAATCCTGCTTTAGAAGGTACAAACATGGGTCCACATAGATTTGAGTGAACCAGTTCTAACACATTTAGGGTTTTGCTCAAGCTATTGTGAAAGGATCCCTTTGTATTCTTTCCTAGGGCACAACCTTTACAAGTTCCTTCATGAGATGGTTTTAACTTAGGTAAGCCTGTTACAAGTTTTTCCACAAAAGGTAGGGCCCAGAAATGAAGGTGTCCTAATCTTCTATGCCAAATCTCATTTGAATCAAAGGTGTCAAGGGTTAGGGCTTGTTTAACCTCAATGCATAGTTTGTAAAGGTACCCTTGTCTTAAACCTATGGTTTGGGCTTTCTTGATAGTTGAGTTTTTAGGCCAAGCTAGAACTTTCCCATCCATAAAGGTAACTCTATATCCATTGTCTTCAAGGGCAGAGATGGATATTAGATTCCTCTTTATTCCAGGTACAAATAAGACTCCAGTGAGTTGAAGAGAAAGACCAGATTTGAATTTGATGGAGCAAGTTCCAACCCCTTTTACAGGGTGTGCAGAATCATCCCCAATGGTTACTTCTTCATCAGTCTTTTCAATCATAGTATCAAGGTGTTCTCTGAACCCTGTGATATGTCTAGAGGATCCACTATCAATTACCCAGTTGTGGGTGTTGTTAGATACTTGACTAGATAAGGCTGTATAGAACACAAAGTTCTCAGATTCATGATCCGAATTTGACTTTCCTACTTTGGCAAAAGATGCTTGTTGCTTTGATCTGTTAGGGCATTTCATTGCATAGTGGCCATATTGATCACATCTAAAGCATTGTACTTGAGAGATGCCTTTCTTCTTAGAAAATCCCTTTCCATTGGAATTTCTCTTTCTTTTAAAAGATCCTCTCTTGTAGGAGTTTTTCTTACTCCTTTTATTAGACGTTGTGTTGAGTACATGAATGTCTTCATCTATGTTCTTCTGTTTATTTTCTTTTGTGGAAAGTCTTGTTTCCTCTTGAAGGCAGTCTGTTCTTAGCCTATCAAATTTGGGGAGTTTAGATCTCACACTTATTCCTTGAACAAATGACTCCCATGAGTTTGGTAGGCCTCCTAGTGCAATTAGAGTTAACTCTTTGCTATCAATCTGATATCCAATTGTGGATAGTTGATCCCTTAGTTCAGTGATCCTCATGAAGTATGCATTAATTGTTTCTCCTTTGTTTATTTGGATATTGTTGATTTGCCTCTTTAATGCAAGAGTCCTACTGGTATTGTTGATCTCATAGGTGCTCTCAAGAGATTTGAACATTTGATATGCAGTTTCATGTTTTGCTAGGATGGGCACTATATGATCCCTAACTGCATCTACTAAGATTTTCATGGCCTTTTCATTGCTTTCAATCCATTGAGTTTTCTCAGGATCAGCCTCTGGTTCCCTTTTGTTTTCTCTCACAAGTGAGTCTATTTTATTCTCTTTAAGAATCATCATTATTCTAAACTTCCATGATGTGAAGTTGTTTGCTCCTGCAAGACGATCTTCAAATCTGATCACACTTGACATTATGAAGAATGTGATGTGAATTCGATTTTAAAAATACGAATTTTCTAGAGCAATCTGATATCTAGATTTGATTTGGATTCACACAACTTGGCTCTGATACCATGTAAATGTAATCAAATCTTATCAGATAGGATCCTAAGAAATCTAAGTAATTTCTAAGTCTGAAATTCTGTGTAAGAATTCTAAGTCAAGATTCTAAGTTTCCAGATTTAATTCTCTTATGCTGAATGTGCTGATTGCAGAACATTTATAAATTTCGATGTTTGCATATCAACAAATGAACTACCATATATACCATGGAGACACGCCTCTACAAGAGACGCATCTCATGAGAGGATGTGTCCCTTGGGCACGCGTGGGTCTCAAACAAAACCGAAAATAATTCGGTTAACACACATTAACATATGTGTCGGCAGTAGTATGAATTCCGATTTATATAAATGCAAAATTTAAACATCATTTATTATTTCGAATCTTATACATGCTTATAAGTGTGAATTACTTATTTTCCAGAAATATTTATTTGAAGAATAATTTCGATCACATATAAATGATGATGATGCAATCACAATCATCATTTATATTTGACCGAAGCTATCTTTCATCAACAGTAACCTCCAATTATTGAATTTTCTTAGTGCATGTGATGGTAAAATAGTTTGCTGCTATAACATCGAATCTGTTGAAATCTTTTGTTTGTAACCCTCTTCTAGCAACTAATCTCAATTAAATTGTGTGTCACTCCACTATCAATTAGGACTATAACTTTGCGCTCTTGTAGGACCCCTTGTACTAAAAAAAGATGATATTTTGGAGCACTTTGCAAGGTTGCAAGTGCGTCCTTTGAATATTCACTTTCTTCTTTTGATTTAGTTTCACATTCAACTACTTTGGGTTCTAGTTCTTTCTCCTCATCAGACAATATTTCTATGTAATGCACTCAGCCTTTTCCCAAACAACATTGTCCATGTTCCCACGGTTTTTTGTAGGAAGAGCATAATTTGTTTTGTTACAATTCAGTTTTGGTTACCTCAACAAAATTATTCTTTGGTGGTAATGCCTTTTGTTGAGAAAAGCCCCTTTGAAAAGGTTTTGTATTTGGCCCTATAGGAGGGTTTTTTGAAAGAACTTATTCTTAGCTATGGAAGTTTCTAAATTCAAATCTCTTATGATAGCCTCTTGAAGGGTTAATGGATCGAATGCCTTCATTAAACCCCTAAGGGGTTTGTTGATGAAATGATTAAATTCTACTTTCTGTAACTGTTGATCCTCACAAGTAAACAACATCTATTGATTTCCATATCGTTTAAGTGAGGAAGGAGTAGATATTTATATCAAAGTGGGAGACACGTCCCATGAGCGGATGTGTCTCCTCAAAGTGGAGACATGTCGGCTCAAGGGGCATGTCTCTCCATTTAATTAATACTTGTTTCAAATGCAAGATCAAAGTCCTTTATCTGACCGATGCTATTTATTATCAACACTCCCTCTTAGCGAGGAGGATAAACATCAAACAAGTATAAAGTGATGTCACCTAACTCGTGATATCAGAAGATATGGTATGCTTCTCAAGGTGTCAAGTCACATGACTTTCTTCATAACACATCTTTATTATGCAATACTCCCTCTTAGCTAGGGAAGATAACTTCCATCAAGTAAACGTGATATCACCTAACTCGTGATATCAGAAGATATGGTATGCTTCTGAAAGTGTCAAGTCACATGACATTCTCCATAACACATCTTCATTATTCAACACTCCCTCTTTAACTAGGGAGGATAACTTCCATCAAGAAAAGTGATATCAACTAACTCGTGATATCAAAAGATATGGTATGCTTCTAAAAGTGTCAAGTCACATGACATTCTCCATAACACATCTTCATTATGGTATGTGCACTGGCATCAAGTCACATGATGTCTACCATAATTCATGGCATATCCATGGATATAATTATCCACCATGATTATCTCTTAAGGATCACAATGATCTTCAGATGACATCAAGTCCCATGATAGCCATCAAAGTGTCCAAGAGATACTATCATGACATGTCCACAGATATCAAGTCACATGATATCTATCATGATAGTTCAACATTGTAGAGTCGTCACTTTACAATGTTACATACACGTGTTCATTATTAGAAAGATCGTCACCTTTCAATAATGTACATAGGGGGAGTAGGCCCATAAGGTCATGGAGTCACACACATGACAAAAGAGTTTACACATTAAACATCTTTATATATTAGTACAACTTATAAACAATTTTGAATTTCAAACATAATATCAAATTACATACCAAGTTTTCTTCCCGAAGAGTTCAACCTTAACTCTGGAGAGAAGTTGTTGAGTATGTCCGCTGTTTAAACATTTGAACTAATATACTCCAACTGGATCACTTTCCTTTCCACCATATCTCTTACATAATGATAGGGGATCTCAATGTGCTTAGATCAAGGAGTCCCACAAGCAATTTACGAAGCCAAATTACTTCTCTTGCCCCCATAGAGGCTGCATTGTAATCAGCTTCTGTCGAGCTTTGTGCTACAAAAGATTGTTTTCTGCAGATCCAAGAGACCATAGCCCAATCTAAATCAAAGTATCCAGGTTGATCTAGTTGGTCATTTTTGTAAAGAAGATTGTATCCAATAGTGCCTTTGAAGATATCTCAATATATGTTTTACAACCATAAGGTGAATTTCCTTTGGCTCACACTTGAACTGGTTTAGAGCATTCACTAGGAGCTTCCTTTGCAGCAGGAGTGCTCTATCAACTTAGCTACTGGCCTCTTGTGGCCAGCACATCGTCAGTCCGAGTGTGGCTTATTTCCAACACCCCCTTTTTAAGCCACATTGCGGGTGCTAGGGGCTCTTCTGAAGTTAGATCCTGGGACCTGTCGTCATGGAGTCTCTCAACATGACGTCTTATCTTAGTCTCAAAAATGAACAAGGGCTTTCACCTCATATCTCTCTATCTCAGAGAATTATGCATTACAACAATTGAAGATGTGACTCCCTCTGAAGCTCTAATTACATGCATCAGCCTCCTGACCTCCTCGTCCAAAAACGTCTGTAATACTTGCTTTAGAGAAATGGTTTCCAATGCACACCTCTGTAGAGATTTAGGGCTGCCCTCTTCAACCTCATTCTAGAACACTCTATACGGAATAGGTTTGCGGAGCTACCAATGTTGAATCCAGGTTGGCTGACTTGAGCAATTCTTATCTCAACTGCTGAAGAGGATCTTAGCATTAGGCCTTGCATCTTCTTCTCCGTGAGTCACATAACTCCCTCTTGATCCCTGCCTTAGAGATTGCAAAGAAGATTTCTGGAAGTGAACTCCCTCTAGCCACCAACTCAGTCCCATGGCTGCAAGTTGTGACTTCATGTTTGATCATTTCTTTGGTCGACATGACTTCCTTACAAGATGCCTCAAGCTTTTCATCACTAAGCAATCTCTCATCACCTTCTTGTTCCTAGATCTGTCCTGGAAGCATTTTAGGGAGAGATTACTAACAGTTTATAACTATCCAAAGAAATATCAAGGCTAGAATCATACAAGGTTTACTATCTTAGGTTATAGCATGAATGCATAAGAATTTATGAACAATATTAAAACATGAATAAATAAATCAATTTATAAGAGAAATATATCAAAAAGATCAGAATGAAGGGATAAGGAAGCTTATCTTTAATAAATTCTGATATAACTCTTTCTTCCATCTTTTACTCCTCTCGAGAGTGCTAAACTTAGCACAACAAAAGACAATCTGAACAACTACAGATTTCTTGAATGCATTATGCAGTTTAGCATGAAAAACCTATCCTCTCCAAGAGTCAAGGCTCTATCACAGTTCATGCATTAGAGAATGATATCGATGTGACCAACTTATCACCATCGAAATTTCAGTTCTCTTTTTATTTCAGAGTCACACTCAGAAATCTTCACAACTAGCATGAAAAAAATGACTTGCAAATAATAATTTGAATTTTCAAGGGATCTTATGTCAGTGAACACATTTCAAGAGAAAACACGATCTCTCTTTACTAATCACACATGATCCAAATAAATGATATAACAAAAATTCGGCCTAGAAAGGTGATTTCAAACAAAACAAAGAATACTTATCCTTTTAAATATTCTGATGGATGCAATTACTGGACACAGTATTATACGTTGCTCTTGCGCTCAGATCAGTCCACAACCTTCACGGCTTGAACACAGGCCCCTGGCAAGGTTAATTTTGAACATGGTCTTTGACCGTTCAAATTTACAATGCACTCCATTTTCAGCTGCAATCCACCAGATTATGAAACAGATGCAACACGCTTACTAGCAACACCCAGAGAGTTAGAGATGGATAAGATCATCACTCATAAACTTTATCAGATCTGTACAACTCAGCAGACTGAGTTTCACATAGAAATATAAACAACGAAAACAAATACTTATCTTGATGAAGTCAGACTCTCTTTTTTAGGTCTGCACTTTTCCTGATATAGGACTTCTCAATTTGCTCCGCCCTTAGCAGTGGCGTCGCCTCTGATTAATTCCAAGCAAGATTGTAGTTATTGTTAGCTGATCGACATCAAATGTTCGATGCCCCTGACCTTAGTCCAAGTAGATGCATTCAGCCATGATCCTAATTACTCCTTACTGACCATTCATGACCGTAGTCTTCAATAAGGCCAAAGTCGGAGGCTCAGCCAAGGCTTTACACGAAGATCTCTGCCCAGATGGTAGAAAGCTATTAATGTTGCAAGAACTTATCAAACGCCTTCAAGTCAATGATTGACAACAGTGCATTATGATAAACCTGGCATAAGTTGCAATTTTAGAAGTGTTCACACCTCCTTCAGACTTCAACGACACTCCAATAATGCAGCAAACCCAAGTCCCTGACTCCCTGGTGGCAACTTCTCCACGGTAGCACTAACTCCTTTCCCGATGGCATACATTAAAGGGCGGAATCATTATAATTGTTTGTTTTATTCCAAATGAGTATGTGCACTCGGCAATTACAACAACCCAACGCCTTTGTTAATCCCATTCTTTCGTGAATATGATGTATGTTCAATTCAGCATACTAGACAATAGCATATCCGGTGCTTGGCATATATATATTCTGGGACACTTCTGACAATATTTGTATTCATCTCAGAACACCGTAACTTCACGGGGATAGCAAATATCTATTTCCATTCATACATGAAATGCCAATTCTCAATGTCGATGAGTATTCACAGATTCCGCCGATCTCCTTGACTCCTTGCTCCAGTACACATGACACAGACGACACCAACCAATGCTCCCTGGGAGATATACGGGAGTATACAAAGAAACGGTCCCAACAAGTAATACGAGCATTCAAACGTTTGGTAGCAACGAAACCACATCAAGCCAAATGGAGACCACGCCATAAGTAACTGAACCCATGAATTATGAGATTATACAGAACAAGCATTCATTGCTTCCTTAAGAGAACCCATTCCTCAAACTCCAATTGCAGATACAGTCTCCAGAAATAATCAAACTGTTGTATATATAGAAGCGGCAAAGACAATCATTTACGGGATGACAAACTTGATGAAATTGGCCCGATATATATATAGACACCAGCAATGACAATCTGAAAAAAAAAGCCGCTTCGATTAATGAATGAACTAGACAAATCTACAGAAGGATAACATACAATAGCCCGACTGACGATGGGTTGGCCACAAGGGGCCAGTAGCTAAGTTGATAGAGCACTCCTGCTGCAAATGGAAGCTCCTAGTGAATGCTCTAAACCAGTTCAGGTGTGAGCCAAAGGAAATTCACCTTATGGCTGTAAAACATATATTGAGATATCTTCAAAGGCACTATTGGATACAATCTTCTTTACAAAAATGACCAACTAGATCAACCTGGATACTTTGATTCAGATTGGGCTATGGTCTCTTGGATCTGCAGAAAACAGTCTTTTGTAGCACAAAGCTCGACAAAAGCTGATTACAATGCAGCCTCTATGGGGGCAACAGAAGCAGTTTGGCTTCGTAAATTGCTTGTGGGACTCCTTGATCTAAGCACATTGAGATCCCCTATCATTATGTAAGAGATATGGTGGAAAGGAAAGTGATCTAGTTGGAGTATATTAGTTCAAATGTTTAAACAACGGACATACTCAACAACTTCTCTCCAGAGTTAAGGTTGAACTCTTCGGGAAGAAAACTTGGTATGTAATTTGATATTATGCAAATTCAAAATTGTTTATAAGTTGTACTAATATATAAAGATGTTTAATGTGTAAACTCTTTTGTCATGTGTGACTCCATGACCTTATGGGCCTACTCCCCCTGTGTACATTATTGAAAGGTGACGATCTTTCTAATAATGAACACGTGTATGTAACATTGTAAAGTGACGACTCTACAATGTTGAACTATCATGATAGATATCATGTGGCTTGATATCTGTGGACATGTCATGATAGTATCTCTTGGACACTTTGATGGATATTATGGGACTTGATGTCATCTGAAGATCATTGTGATCCTTAAGAGATAATCATGGTGGATAATTATATCCGTGGATATGCCATGAATTATGGTAGACATCATGTGACTTGATGTCAGTGCACATGCCATAATGAAGATGAGTTATGGAGAATGTCATGTGACTTGACACTTTCAGAAGCATATAATATCTTTTGATATCACGAGTTAGTTGATATCACTTTTCTTGATGGAAGTTATCCTCCCTAGTTAAAGAGGGAGTGTTGAATAATGAAGATGTGTTATGGAGAATGTCATGTGACTTGACACTTTCAGAAGCATACCATATCTTTTGATATCACGAGTTAGGTGATATCACGTTTACTTGATGGAAGTTATCTTCCCTAGCTAAGAGGGAGTATTGCATAATAAAGATGTGTTATGAAGAAAGTCATGTGACTTGACACCTTGAGAAGCATACCATATCTTTTGATATCACGAGTTAGGTGACATCACTTTATACTTGTTTGAAGTTTATCCTCCTCGCTAAGAGGGAGTGTTGATAGTAAATAGCATCGGTCAGATAAAGGACTTTGATCTTGCATTTGAAACAAGTATTAATTAAATGGAGAGACATGCCCCTTGAGCCGACATGTCTCTCCATTTAATTAATACTTGTTTCAAATGCAAGATCAAAGTCCTTTATCTGACCGATGCTATTTATTATCAACAGGGTTCAATTAGTCCTTTGATAAAAAGGATAGTTAATCATCTTTCCATAACTTTGGGCACCATTACCAATAATGTTTGGAATTCTTCTACATATCTCTCCACTATCCCTTCTTGTTTTAATTGTGCCAATTCTCTAAAATGGACTTTCGGATCCTTTTTGTCAAATCTCTCAATTAAAGTTTTGCAAAATTCATCATATGTCTATTAGTCTATGACCTTGGGTAACCGACCCATGGTACCACCATTCATGAGCTGATCCATCCAAATGTAGGGTTGCAAATTTGATGGCATTGTCCTCGATCATTGGTTTCAATGATAGATATGTATCTAATTTCTGCACCATGCACAAGCAATACATTTATTTACTAGATCCATCACATGTAGATGATTTTAACTTAACCAAAGCTTGCTGATGTTCATTTTGTCTTGGTTGGGGTCTAGGCTCCGTTCTTGACCCGTTTCTTCCTCTCATCATATTTATGTAATTTGTGGGAGACATTGTTTCTTGAATTTCTCCAGGGAGATTTCTATATTCTACATAACAAGTGGTGATATCATCTTGTATTGAATTTTGTGTTTGTTCAATGGAAACTTCTTCTTCCCTTTGAATAAAAATGGGATGAAGGGGTCTATCCACAAACCCAACCTTGGTTCTTTGTGTGTGACTTTTATGCTCATTATTGTTATTGTTAGAAGTTTCTCTACTATCTTGATTATTGTGATTTTCTGCATTTTTCATCTTATGTAACATTTGCCTCATCATATCTATCATAAGGTCAAATTTTCTATCTATTTTATTTACATAATTGCAGTTGTCATTCTCTCTAACCAATTTCACTTCTGCTCTTGTGAAATCCGAAAGGTTTTTTGGTTGCTTTGTTTTTAGAATTTGAGTTTTTCTTAGTTCTCTTTGATAATATCTGCTGGCTCTGTCACTAAATTGTATATGAAGGAAGACTCACAAGCTGGCAAGATCGAGCTCTGATACCATTTGTAATGTCCTTTTTTGATGTTTCCTTATTTTTTTTTTAAATAATAAAATCTAACTCACAGTTATATTTGAACAATTAATTATCAATAAGAATTCCTGTTTTTTTTATACTGACTGATTAAATAATTACTTCTAAAATTAAATTTATTGAATTGCTTTAGATACTCAAAAACCTGCCTAGATTTATATCAAGTATTATTTTTTGTAGTATTGTCAATTTTCATCAGGTCTATAGCAGTTTAATGCCTCTGGTAAATAATTTCCTTATCTGCCCGAGTCAGTGGTTTGCATCCACCAACTCTGCAAGGAAAAGAAAAGGTATTTGTCTTTTAATTTTCAGGCCTAGAGGGGTTTCATCCTCAGGCTGTTAGAACACAATTTCTGCTCCACAGGAGATAAAAACAGATATATAGAAATGTCTTCAATGATGCCTTTCATCCTCCTTGCTTGACTTCTTTTATATCCTTCTCTTCCAAGGGATGCCTCATGCCACCCTTCATTTGTCTTTTACCAACAAATTAATTTTTAACTAACTTTTGTCTTTCCTAAAAACAGGCGCTGCCCATGATTTGGTTTAAACTGTTTTTTTTTTTCTTTTTTCTTTCATAAAACATCTTCATGTAAGGTGGCCTCAAGGCAGGGATCTGTAGCAAAAAAAACCCAGCATTCTGTAGGGGAAAGGCCACCCTTAATATAAAATTAAGGAAAGGGGATTATACAGCCTTTAATCATGCACCTCTGGGTGGCTTTGGGTATAGTTCTTGCAGACATTCAGTTTTTGTTATTTATTGAGATTATGTCTGAGAATTTTTCTATCATGCTTTGTATACTGCAGGACCCAGTTGCTGAGACCTTTGTGGCCCTATGATGTTGTGAATTTAGAGTCAGAATGTTTGTTCTTAACCTATGTCTTTGGGCCAACTTTTTTCATCTTTCACACCACAATTCCAGTTTAGCTGTCAAGGGTCTCAGATCATATGTAGAAGCATATAAGTCTTAGTATTTTCTACAAGTATAAATCCATTGCCCATGCAACATAACTTTGTTTCTAGCAGCTGTTTCTGTTTTTAAACTATTAGGATGGTAGGAATATGCAAACTTGAACTATTAGGAGGAACATCTGAACCATATGTTTAGCCTTCAGATTCAAGCCTCCATAACTTCAGCATTTTGCTTATAGGCTCATACAAAGGTGCTCTATTTCCAGGCCCATTCTAGAGCTATAAACTGCCTAGAGGTCAGAATATCAATACACTATTGCAAACACACAAGGCTAGAAAATTGCTTGGCTTGCTACCAAAAACGTATATTTTGATGTTTTTCCATAGAAAAGAGATCAAATCCCTATCATCCCTCATGGATGATATCTTCAACACACTTGGCTTCTTTGCAGCATGCATATATACAACTTCATGGATTCATAAAAACATTTGAACAAATGATTCAAAAGCGCAGCTTGATTTATTCCCCAAAACAATTCCATTGTGCAAGAGGTATTTTCAAGAAGAATATTTAGTCTCGAGTCTTAGACACTGCACAAATGATATTATTTACCACCATTGAATTTGGTTGGACCCCTGCATTTGCTATCATGGCTGCCAGAACCTTTCCCTCCATGAAGCAGTGAGCAAGGGATATATTTCTGAATTTTTGGGTAAGACTTCTCAAGCAAAATATTATTCATGGTCCAATTTGTCAGGAAACCTTTGACTAATGCTCCAATGATTATCTGTGAATCTTGCTTCACTATCAACTTGTTGATCCCACATCGAAGTGCCAGACTTAGACCTTCTACCACTGCCAATGGCTTGGCTTCGTTATTTGATCCTACTGGGGGTTTGATAGATGCTGCTCAGGTCAGAGATCTACAACAGTTGAAAATGATGCATCCTTTTCCTGACATCCCAGGATTACGACGAGAAGGCCAGTTGAAATTCAACTTTTACTGTTCCAAGGAGGAAGGGTTTTAGAAGAAATGCAGCAAATGTGCTATACAAATGACTATGTACTGAAAGAGGAGGAGCTTTTCCTGTTTACACTATTAATCAAAATAGCATAAGATGGATTAACTATTGAAAAGTTTCATGCTAAAGTTAACAGTCAAAGGTTTTAAGAACACGTTCCTTAAAATACCAACACTTCGGAGATTTGACTCTCTTTAAAGATGTGTAGCTCCAATGTGATTTTTGCAGCTGTAACTTGTAAGAGAGTCATCTGATACAGTTTCTTGTAGATGTTTAGTTTTTGTTATTGTGAAAGGCAACCGGTATTCATGCACCTCTGGGTGACTTTGGGGTACAGTTTCTTGTAGACATTCAGTTTTTGTTATTTATTGAGATTGCACCTGAGAACCTTTCTATCATCCTTTGTATACTGCAGTTCCTAGTTGCTGAGAACATTGTGGCCCTATGATATTGTGTACTTAGAGTTCAGAATGTTTGTTCTTAACCAATGTCCTTGGGCCAGCTTTGTTTCTCCTTCTCACTGAAATTCCAATTTAGCTGTCAAGGATCTCAGATCATATGCAAAAGCTTCAAGTCTTAGTATTTTCTAGAAGGTTCATTCAATTGCTCATGTAACATAACTTTGTGTCTAACAGCCGTTTCTGTTTTTAAACTAGTAGGAAGGTAGAAATGTGCAAACTCGAACTATCAGGAGGAACATCTGAACCCTGTATTCAGCCTTCAGATTCAAGCCTCCATAACTGAAGACATGTCGCAGAAAATTATAGGCCTATACAAATACGTTCTACTTCTGCTACCCTATAGTAGAACTATAAACTGTCTAAATGTCAAAATATTAAAACACTGTTGCAAATACATAAGGCAAGAAAATTGCATGGCTTGCTAGTTGCTACCAAATTTTTTTTTTTTAATAATTTTCCATAGGAAGGGGATCAAATCCCTATCGTCCCTCGTGGAAGAGACCTTGTGGATGATCTCTTCTACACACTTGGCTTCTTTGTAGTCTGCATATATAAACTTCATGGATTCATTAAAACATTTGAACAAATGATTTAGAAGCCAAGCTTGACTTATTCCCCAAAGCAATTCCATCATATAAGAGATATTTTCAAGAAGAATATCTAGTCTAGAGTCCAATTTGACAAGGAAACTTTTACTAATGCTCCAATTATTACTTGTGAATTCTGCTTGACCATCAACTTGCCTATCCCACATCTAAATGCCAGACTTAGACCTTCAGCCACTGCCAATGGTTTGGCTTCTTTATTTGATCCTACTCGGGGGTTTGATAGCTGCTGCTCTGGTCAGAGATCCAGTACAGTTTCAAATGATGTATCTTGCCCTGGACAACTCATAATTACTGCTAGAAGCCCAGTTGAAATTCAATTTATACCGTTCCAAGGAGGAAGGGTTTTAACAGAATTGCAGTAAATGTGCCATAAAAAAGGCTATGTTCAGTGAGGGAAGGGGCTTTCCTGTTTACACCATTCAAAATACCATGAAATGGACTAACTATTCAAAAGTTTCATGCTAAAGTCAACGGTCAAATGTTTCAAGAACATGTTCCTTAAAACTTCAACACTTCTGATATTTAACTCTCTTTGAAGATGTGTAGGTCCGATTTGATTCTTGTAGCTGTAACTTGTAAGAACTAAGAAGTTATTTGATACCTGTTAAATGACTATTGGCTTCGGAGGCCCAGATTCAAGGTGATTCAGGTCGAACTAGCAGAAGTGGAAAGCTGTGAAAGTAATTTTTTTTGTCATTTTCATGGTGGAGTTCTCATAAAAGATTCTGTATTTATCTTTCCTTTTTGTAGTTTCTACACTCATTTATCAAAGCTAACTGTTTGTTTTTTTTAACATAAAAGATGATTCTAAATGCCTGGGACCCAAATGGGTGTACGATTAATCCATTCAGAGATTCTTTCTTTATTCACAATCAGTGAATAATGATGTATGATTGCTTTCGTTCTAATAGCTACTGGGCTCGAAACCTTTTCACCCTGATCATGGATCAATGATGTATGATTGTTTTTCATTCTAATAGTTACTAAGGTTGAAACTTTTTCACCCTGGTGCTAGGTCCTGCAGGGAGACCTGAAATATTTGTTATTAAATTTGATATGAGAGTACATCTAGGAACTTTTAGCAATGGAGTTTCTAGGCCTTTTGTTTTGGAAGGATGGAGAACTAAAGCCATTTCTTTCAGACAAATTTGGTTTTCCTCTTTTCTAGAGATTATAGGGTTAAATTTTTATAAATTTCTGAATGAGCAACTGTTGTGCTAGTAGCATTTCTTAATTGTGAGAATATAAAATGGCCGAGATTATATAGAGATTGAAGACAACATAGACACTAGGTGACTTTGTTACAGTGAAGGGGACTTGGTCGTTTGCCCCACTACCCACATCCTCCAATCCACATCTTCAGGTGATCATAATTTATATATAACACAATTATACCTTTACTCATCTATCCTTGTACCCTGATTCAAAATGGCATTCATATGATGTGCTTATATCCACATCATTCAGTGACTGTAATTTAATAATTAATTTATTAATATAATGCGGCTATACCTTATTCATTTACTGTCAAACCCTGATTCAGAATGGAGTTACCATTGAGGCAACCTGTACTTGTGCATGTCTGGGTGACAATGGGCTACAGTTTCTTGTAGACATTCAGTTTTTGTTATGGTGCAGGTAACCTGTATTCATGCACCTCTGGGTGACATTGGGGTACAGTTTCTTGTGGACAGTCAGTTTTATTTATTTATTGAGATTGCATCTGATAAGTTTTTTATCATGACTTGTATGCTGCAGTCCCCTGTTGTTGAGAACTTTGTGGCCTTATAATGCAAATTTAGAGTTCAGAATGTTTGTTCTTACTCAATGTTTTTGGGCCAACTTTATTGATTCTTCACACTACAATTTCAATTTAGCTGTCAAGGGTCTCAGATCATATTTCAAAGCTTGTGAAGTGTAAGTATTTTTTATAAGGTTCAGTCCATTGCCCATGCAACATAACTTTTTTTCTGACAACCAATTCTGTTTCTAAACTATTAGGAAAGTAGAAATGTGCAAATTTGAACTATTTGGAGGAACATCTGAACCGTTTATTCAACCTTAAGATTCGAGCTTCCATAACTTAAGCCACATAGCAGAAAATTAGAGGCCTATACAGAGGCTTTCTATTTCTGCCATCCTATGCTAGAGCCATAAACTGCCTAGAGGTTGAAAAATTAATTAGCATTTCAAATGCATAAGGTGAGAAAATTGAATGGCTTGCTACCAAAAACATATATTTTGATATTTTTCCATATAAATGGGATCAAACCCCTATCACCCCTCATGGATGATCTCTTCTACACAATTGGCTTCTTTGCTGTCTGCATATGTACAATTTCATGGATTCATAAAAACATTTGAACAAATGATTTAGAAGCCCAGCTTAATTTATTCTCCAAAGCAATTCCATCATGCAAGAAATATTTTCAAGAAGAATACTTAGCCTGGAGTCTTAGACAATGCATGGATGATGTTATTTACCTCCATTGAATTTGGTTGGCCCCTCTGCATTTTCTATCATGTCTGCCAGAACATTTCCCTCCATCAAACAGTGAGCAAGGGATATATTTCTGAATTGTTGGGTAAGATTTCTCTAGCAAAATATTATTCACAGTCAAATTTGGCAGGGAACCTTTGAAAAATGCTCAAATGATTATCAGTGAATCTCATTTGATCATCATCTTGCTTATCCCACATCACATCTTGAAGATTGATTTGCTTACAAGCGTCACTGTGGACACTTCGAGTTTCTAGTTATGCCCTTTGGCTTGACTAAAGGCCTTGACAACCTTCCAATCATGCATGAACAAGGTGTTTAGCATGCGGTTAAGAAAGTTTGTCCTAGTTTTCTTTGCTGATACTTTGATATATAGAAAAACATGGGAGGAGCACTTGAAACATTTGGATGAAGTCTTGAGCATACTGGATCAACACTCATTTTTGCCAAATAGTCAAAGTGTGAGTTTGGGCTTACGAAGGTTCTGTGTTTGGGACACGTCATTAGTGAACAAGTAGTCCAAGTGGACCAACATAAGATCCAAGATATTCAGGATTAGCCAACCCCCAAGAATGTGTCACAATAAGAGGGTTATTAGGATTTTGCAGCTACTATAGGAGGTCTGTTAAAGGATTCTCTCAGCT
>CM021108.1:640214807-640234559 GCA_007115665.2 Sequoiadendron giganteum | reverse complement strand
TCGATGTTTTGACAATTAATTCTTACAAAACATTCTCAAAGCAGATCGATACCTCAGGAATAATATTACGGCACTTCAGGAATGCATTGAAGGGCTGAATGAAATGAGTCGATGCCTGAAAATGGCCAAGAGTAGAAATCCGTCTCTACTTGCAAGAGACACGAGTTTGCAGCAGGATGATGTCGATAAAGAATGACTTTGCCTTTTTTGGTTTGACTTTCCTTTGATCGGCTTCCAACTCCAATGCAATACAAAGTCTTTATTCAACTTTTATGTGAATAGCTTATCTGGAGGAGCTGCGATTAAATATTCTGTCAACCTCCTTATTTTGCCTTAATCCAAGAGGACCACGATTTCCTTCAAGCTTTCGGTCAGCACACCAAATCAACTGCCACATAACTAAGCGACACACTCATGAATCTTGACTTAATATTGATATGTTCCTCTTTGCTACACCAAGCAGCTCCTGATAGGTGAAGGAGCGACATAACTCATATTTATTTGCGATTCAATTCTCCATATCTCTTGCCGTCCATGTCTCTTGGAACTCGAACAAAGATCCACTTCTTTAATAATTACGACCACCCCCTACTTGGAATATTCGATGGTATGAGTCTAGTTGGCGGCAGCTATCAGAACAATTTCACGGCTCGATATAATTTGGAATCTGAGATATCACGTCCAATAACACTGGTGACTGATTCAAACTGATGCTTCTTCATTCGTCCACCTTAGTTATGTGTTAATTCTAAGTTCATCGATTATTACAGAGATGGGAATGAAGCGATAGCTTCGAATATCCTTTTTTACAAACCGGCTTCAGAAAAAGATATCGCACTCCAAATCCAACCACTCTCCTTCAAACTGGTGGCACCAATTTGAAACTCCATTTTCGGTGCCCTTGCAATCCATAGGCCCTAATTCCTTTCTGTTGGCCTTACCTCTTGAGTCAACAATAAAGCTTAAATCCAACTTCTCTTCTTTTATGGCTGCTCCATTTGAATTGGAAAAATGCCTTCAAATCCAATATCCCAGACGATATACTATTCTGTCCATTTAAATTTTCATCCTTTGCAATTGTGACGTCTGCACTTCTTCTGTTATGCTACAAGGGCACTAGCTGTAACAAAGACATTTGTAGGACCTGACACCGATGCACTACCATTTTGATTTGGAACAACGACTTCATTTGAATCTTCAGGATCATTCAAATTCTTACTTGCATTTTACTGCTCCATCCGTCGGACCTCACTTACCATGCGCCATATCATCTCAATCTTCCTATCAAATTCTCTATCATCTATAGGAACCCCTTGGATGTTGTAGTTGCAAAGATCCTTTTCTTTTGTTCAGCTTTGCTCGTATTAGGATTATTGGCATATACCTCAGAACCTTCTTCATAGGTTTGCCCTTATATACACTAGGTGAATCCTCATACATTAGCCTTCCATCCTTCTCACCTAAATCCCTCTCCATCCTCTCTTTCTACAATTCATCCACAATGATGATATTGAATAGCAGCTGAATACTCGACTCTAGGTATTACAATAATCGTCCAGCTACTTGACGGGTTTGGTGGAGTATGAACTTTTCGTCTTCATCCCATAATACCTTCTCGGAAGAATTCATATGCATCGTTGTCTTATACTGCTTAGCCAAATCTGATCAGATCTTTTCTAAACCCGCTTTGATACCATGTTAATTTTCAGATAAGAAATGCAAATAAGCAGAAAATGCAACACATAGAACAATGAACAAAGTATTTTACCCTGGGAAAACCCTCCTACTCGAGGGAGAAAAAACCCAGCACTAATATTCTCTTATAAATCAGAATAAGTGCAGAAATTGCATACAAAATCAGGCCCTAGAATAGGCCGAGTCTCATACAATAAGTAATGTCACTTCCCCTTGAAGCGAATCTTGGATGCACACAATAATGTCACTTTTCCTTGAATCAAATCTGCTGATCTGCTGCTTAGAAGGCGAACCTGCTGCTGAAGAATGCGAATTGGAATGAATTGAATTCATGCTAAATGTCTCCACACCTTCTCATATATATACAAGTCTAGGCGAGCTTACTCTAGGGCCGACCTAGCAATTTTAATATTTTATTATAAAAACATAAAGGCCGACCTGCCTTTGTTTAATTTAGCTTAGGGAAAATACCTCCTGCAGCTATAAAACACTTACAAATAGAAGTGGGTTAGCAAGCTGCATGTAAATTATTTTGATATTGAATATGTGAAGGGTAACCATAATATAGTTGTTGATGCATTATCTTAGAGACCCACTCTATGTTCCATTTCTAACATCTCTGCTGATTGGGTCACCACCATCATATCTTAGTATGCCAAGAATGATTTTACTATTAAGATGTTGGATGGAAGAGTACAAGATGACAAGGTCGAAGTGACAGGAGACCTATTTCTGCATAAAGAGAGGATATATTTGATTTCAGAGTCAAAGATGAAGGAAAATATTTTAAGGACCATTCATGATACTACATTGGTGAGGCATCCAATGTAATTTAAGACATACAAATAGATCAAAGAGAGGTTCTCTTGGAAAGGAATGAAAAGGTAAGTGCTCAAGCACATTAAAGAATGTTTATCTTGCTAGCAGAACAAGGTGGAACAAGTCTATTCTGCAGGCCTGTTTCAGCCATTACCCATTTCTGAGCAAAAATGGCAAAGTATATCTATGGACTTTATCATTGGATTACCCAAGATAAATGGCAAAGATTACATCTTTGTGGTGGTGGACAAACTCACCAAGCATGCACATTTTTTATGCCATATCCTTTGACTCCAAGGCTTCCCAAATTGCTGATTTATTCTTCGAGGAGGTTTTCCAATTACATGGATTATCTAAGAACATTGGTAGTGATAGGGACAACAGGTTTTTGAGTCACTTTTGGCAATAATTGTTTCGTTTGATAGGAATGGAGCACACCTTAGCATGAGTTATCACCCCAGATGGACAGATGGACTAAAATTGTCAACAAATGGATTGAAAGGTACCCAAGAAATTATGTTCGTGGGCTATAAATAGCTTGGGTGAAGTGGTTATTGTTAATGGCCAAATTGACATGTTTCAACATAGGCAAAATGAAATCACTCTACCTCTATTGAAAAGATAATTGATCTGAAAAATATTATCTCTAAGGTCTAGGGAGTTGAGTCACAATTATGTTGGATCACTCAATGGTCAATTGTGGTTTGTTTGTTCAAGGGGCATTTATTGGTTCACAAACTTTGAAACAAGTTTATTGTTTCTTAAAAAAATATTCTTCTTGTGGATTTTTTTTTTTTCAATTTTCTAATTACTCTAACTTAAGGATTGTAAAGAAAGCACAAAAGAGATTAAAGTTAGTAAGAAACATAATGAATGGTTCAATTTTATAGATTCCAGCCTTTACGTAGAAAATTCCAAGGAATTTATTTTAAACCCACAATATCAAGATCAATTATGTTCATTCAAATAATAAAAGAGGTGCAAGCTCCAAAGGATTTTAGAGAAATGGAAGTACTTGCATTAAATAACTGTATTACACCCAAATTTAATGAAGCTTCAACAACTTAGCAAATATATTTTCAATTTGATTGTTCTCAGATTCCACAGAATTTAAAACAAAAGAACCAATTAGTGCACTTTACCATTCCAGAGGAAATAAATCTTGAAGAAGATGAGAACTTTATTAGTTCTAGCAAGATGTCTACACCAAAATTAGATCTTCCTCTTCAGAATTCTTCCTCTAACTACTGCTAAAAGAAAGTACTACTATTACTATTGCCGTCCCAAAAGATAGAAAAAAGCCAACGTTTTTACAATATTTGGCGGCTCCTTTTATAAGACAAAAGAAAGAGCTGAAAATATACATTTACATGCACAATCTATAGATAGGTAATTCATGTATGTGTTTTTTCTTGTAGATCATTCCAAAAAGAAATTCTCTAACTCCACCATTCAAAAGATAATTTGTGCACCACATTGTATGAGTTCATACGAAGCTTTAAATTAACACATAATCATGCCTAAAACATAGGAACCACTTTACATGAAGCTTATTGAACAAATAACTATAAAGAATAAATTAAATTTTTGAAATGTCTCGACATTGCTGAAAAATACAAAACTTTAACTTGACTTCCAAAATATTTGAATTTCAAATTTATTCTTTGGCCTTCTGCTTCTGCTTGTAATCTTCATTTGCCTTCAAAATCTTTCCAAAACTACTCTACCCGGTCCATCCAACCATTCTAGCCTGAATTTGAAGTCTTCAAATAGTTTCCTGGAGAATTCAATTTGGTTTCTCATTTCAACCAAATCTTTCTTGATGCAATTGAAGTTTGTTTCATCTGCATGCGCTGATCTAATGTATCTTCACTGGGAGTTTGCCTCATTTCTTTAATTCTACCTTTCAAAATATTCTTGATCTCATATGGAGATTTTATTTCATGCTTCTCTCCCATCACTAGCTCAGGACTAATCACTGTGCTGACGAAATCTTCAAAATTGTAATTAGCTTTATTTAGATCTTCCTGCTCCTTTGGAATCCTTCGTATGTAAAGAGCTAGCATATCCCTCCTGAAAGCTATTACTTTTATAGTATTTTCTACAAAATCTGATTCATTAGCTTGCAAAATACCCTGAGCTACTAATTCCTGCAGAGTAATTTTATTTATCTCCCTTAATACAAGAAGATTCTTCCCATACAAGACATCTTCATCTTTCATTACCTTCAGGAATTTACCCATTGCTTGCTCTAATTGATGAATCTGATTATACAACTTACATCCGCAATCTATTATTTGCCTATCCAATTATTCACTGCTTGAGCCTTAAGCTCCATTCTTTGCAAAGATTTTGCTTCTGTTTTAGAAATCAAAACAGGTGTATCAATTGATGCACTTTCTTGCTGATCTACAAGACTAATCAAACTTTGATGAAGTCCATTTGTTGCAATTTTGCTTTCAGCTCCTTCGTTTTCTGATCTTTCTCAACTCTAAGCTTAAAGTCTCTACAACTGTATCTAGAGAAACCAATTCTTCTTCTCTTGTTTGCTTTCCAAGATTGACCTGATTTATTTGATAGTCTTGTGCAATCAATTCTTTGGCATCTTTGTCTACCATAGGTGTTCCTATTTTAGCAATCCTTTCTCTTGATTGGCTCATCCTTATGGTTGACAAGGCTCTTGGTTTCTTCCTAGGTCTCTCTTTATCTACCATGGTTGTGATAGACTCTAAATCCAAAGGTTTTGCAACAACATTTTCTCCTTTTGTGAAATCTAGTTTTAATCATGTTGGTCTTGTAGGTACATGCTGTATTGTTGTATCTACTTTGACTTGTTGTTTTTGTTGTTGCTGTTTATCTTGAGGACTTTGTAATTGTTGAGCTGTTTCTCCTTGAGGCACTTCCTTATATTGCTCAACTTCAGTATTATCCTCCTTTATTTCTTCAACAAATATTATTTCAGGCTGGGGCTTTGATTGACTTTCTTACCCTATTTGGCTTGGAGGAGATTGAGGAGTTTGCAAAATTTACTCTCCCTTCCATAGTTTCTCTTCAACCTCTTTGACCAATTTATTAGTTGCATCATTTGTCTTTGCTTTATTATCTTTCTTTTTTTTGAAGCTGATGGTGCGGTGCCAGAAGGTGACCTTGATGGTGGTCTTGTAGGAGAAGTAGTTTCTTCTAAATCAAACTCTACAATTCTTGATGTTTTGGCCCCATAGAGGACTATGGGCCTAGGAACCACCACTTGTGGTTGTTGAGGGTGATGAATTTTCTTTTGGCATTGCCTAATTTACAACTAGCAATGGCATATTATCAACATTCTGTAAATCATAGACAAAATTTAACACATTCTCATCATCAATTGTCCTTGGGCATTTCTCATCCAATCTTCATATCTCACATCTGTTGGAGGGTTAACCTATGGAAGCCCCTCTTTCTTGCATCATGGTCATTTTGGCAATCAACCCAAAAATATTCCATATTGGCCTTATGTTTCACTCAAACCCAAACACCCTCTCCACTTTTCCCATAGGATCATAATTAGCTCGTGCATGAAATAACTTAAGGTTCATAGAGGATAATTCCTCTTTAGATGCCTTAGCACACACTACAAAAGCATAGGTATATTGTATAATAACCCAACACAAAAGGAAATTGTACCCTTGGCTTGTGTTTTTTAGTGAATTTTTGGTATTTAAATGATTTATCTAGAGAACTCAAGCCAAATAATCTTATCATTGCAACATCTAGGAAGTAAGAATGGTGCTCCTATAAAACCAACAATTCTGATGTATGTAGATTTGAGAAATTGGATGAACCAATGCCCCTAGCCAGCTATCAATTGTTTTGCTTCAAGTGTGATTTTGATTGTACCATTTCCAATCAAATTATGTAATATAGGGAAGATGAAAACATCGTTGACCCTCTTAAAGTGTTTTTGAGATTCCTTGTATTCTAACTGTGGATAGTGCTCCCACACTCTTTTATGTCCTTTTCCTCCCAGAGTTCCTTCTATAGTCAATCTAGGAAAGGAGGCTTGTCTTGCTAAAAGATAAATGACATAAGATGTCATGGTGAACTTCTTGGTGTTCAAGACAATGATGAGTTGGTGATGTAGGTTATCACTCATTATCACTCACTAATCGTGGCTAGTCAACATATTCTTTATCTTTCAAGACCATATCAAGGAATTGATACATCCAAGTGTGATATAGTCTAGAATGTGGCTTTCCCATTACTTAGTTGAATATTGTGCTCTGTCACCAATCTCTCCCTAGAAGTTTGACCTTGCGAGACTCTTTGGAATCTTGGTTATTGCTATACTCTCTTTTATCAACCAAGCCTCGTTCAAATGCCTAACTTGACCATGCTCATCCTTCTCATATGCCTTTAGGGCACTATCCTTTGTGATGATTGTTAGAGTTTCCTTAAATGAAAGGGAAAAGATATGGGCAATAAGTGCAGGGGAGATATCCAAAATGATATATGGATCATAATTATGGGTACATGCAAGAATTAGCTCTAGACTCTATATTGTACCAGGAAATGCAACTATGTGACCTAAGCTTGAGTTGGTTATTATTGTGACCTAGAGTGGCAGAGTCCAAAAGTTCTCTTGTGAAAATCTTTTAAATCAATGTGGTCCAAACTAGTGTCTGTGATGTCTTGGACTGTGGAAGAAATCTTGGAGGCCTTAGGGACTCCTTCAAACTCATACTTCATAGTGACAAGAAATTTGTCAACCTTTTTTGTTTTGTCAGTAATCTTGCATATTGACAAAGAAACCTAATAAATTTCCTATCTTAGCATAATTTGTCTCTTATTTGGTTTCTAAGATTGATAGGTATTTAAAGGTTATCAAAATCAAGCTCAAAAAATCCCTTGGGAAAGTTCTTGTTGGTCCAAAGAAGTAGATCGTTTCATTAGAAAAATTGGTAATTTCAAGACCTTGGTGAGTCTGAGAGTCAAGTTGGAAATGGGAATTGGAACCTTGAATTTACATAGGTTGGGCTCTAGTTTCGGAATAGAATAGGTACTTGGAACTTTGAATGGTGGGTATCAAGTCGCAAGACGAAACAGGGCCTTGGAACCCTTCAAAGAGTGGTTTCAAAACCTAAATGGAGTTGGAAGCTTGCTTATTACTACGGAGGTTGAGAGCAGAGAGGAAGTTGGAATTGAACTAGAGGTTTCAAGTTCCAATCAGGATCCGAAGTCTAAAAGGATAAATGGACAACACATGTTGGAGAGTGGACTTGAAAGGAAATAGGGATTTGGAACACAAAGTTCCAAGTTCCTATTAGGACCTAGGGTCCAAAAGGAATTGATACAATAATCTTTAGAAGGGGAAAGCAAGGCACGAAAGGAAACACAGACTTGGAACCAAAAGGTCCAAGTCCTCAGAGGATCTTAAAGTCTGTGAGGATCGAAATATAAGACCACACGGAAAACGAGGGGTAGGAACCAAAACAAGTCCAAACTTCCCATTAGGACTTGGGGTTCAAAAAGAAAGTGCGGAGAATTTTGCAAGGGTGAAGGAGAGGTTGGAATGTGAACCTAGAGGTCACGGGTTCAAAACTGAACATCTAACCAAGAGAAACATAAATTTTCCCACCTTAAGCCATTAATATCCTACACCAAAAGACTATACTAAATCCCATAACACATGATGACCTTGGAATGTAGCACTTACCATGCAAAGACACTTCATAGAAACCCTAGGAAAGCAAACCCTAAAACAGATGACACAAACCCCACCCCCTAAAACAACAAATTTACATCATACCAAAACACAAATGAACTTAACCTAAAACACCAAAATAAGAACAACTAGAAGAACACAATAAACCAATAAAATACTACATTGGAAGGAAGGATATACATACTTATTTCACCGTTGAGGAGGTCGAGTGTAGGAGTTGGCAAATTATGGTGACTTGGCAAAAACACTCCAAACACGATTAGTCCCAGTAGCACTCCTCTTTGACCTAGATCAATCACAATGCTCAAAAAAATTGGGTAAGCAAGAAAAGCTAAGAGTTCAAAAGGCAAAGGGGAAGATGGAATGGGGAACGATAAAGAAATCCGAGGGAGACTTGCACATGTGCAGGCATAAATGCACAACAAAAGGGGTGGGACTTGAATGTCAGAAGGAAGTTGGAAGTTGGAACCTTAAAGAAATCCGAGGGAGACTTGCACATGTGCAGGCATAAATGCACAACAAAAGGGGTGGAACTTGAATGTCAGAAGGAAGTTGGAAGTTGGAACCTAAGGTTCCAAGTTCCTTTTGGGGTTTTTAGTTTGAAGGGAAACGTTGGAAGAAAGGTTGATGTGGAGAGGGTGATGTTTCGAGGATCATGAGGGTCTCGGGATGCTAATTGGTTCTAGGGTTCCAAGGAAATTTAGGACCAAACGGGTTTTGGGGTTCCAAGAAAAATTCCAGGCCTCTCACTAAAAACACAAGAACTCACCAAAAGACATCTAATCTAACAAATATAAAGGGGTTCCCCAAATTTTCGAAGTAAAATGATGGGGTGTGTATGCAAGGCATAACGGTTACATTTGGGAGAATATTGTTACAACACCTCCTTATCATATGTCCATAAGTATGCCACTTTTCATGGCTTTGTAAGGATATAATGTTCTAACCTTTGTGGATCTTGCAATAAAAAATAATAGGGTGCCCAAAGCAACATATATGATCAAGCAGAGTCAAGGTATTGAAATCCCTCAAGGAGCATCTTCAACACGCCCAGAACTAGGATAAGTTCTATATAGCCTAGTGATGTATTGAGAGAGATTTTGAAATTGGAGACATGGTTTACCTAAGGTAGCAACCCTAGAGGCAGTGTTCATTGAAGAGGAAAGGAATGAATAAGTTAAAACCCGAATTTTATGGTCTCTACAAGATTATAAGAAAGGTGGAAGAAGTAGCTTGTGAACTAGAGCTACTTGAGAAAACAAAATCCACAATATCTTTCATATTTCTTGCCTTAAAAAGGCATTAAGGCAACATGTTGTATTGTCTGAAGACTTGCCACTTTGGGATGATGAAGAAAGACTCATTTTGATACCAAAAGCTATCATGGACACTTGGAAAAGAAAGCTAAGGAATAGAACTATTAGCGAGTATTTGGTGAGGTGGAAGGATCTGCCAACTGAAGACGCTACATGTGAAGGAGCTGACATCTTGAAGCATCCAAATTTGAATTGCTTGAGGGCAGGCAATTTCAAGGGAGGACTGTCATGTCTCCTTTTTCCATATATGGTTCCTAGGTGTTCCCTAAAGCCTGTTTTTCATTTCCAGTAGGCTTGAGAAAATAAAATAGGGAAATGACTTTGTAATTATTTGGTGTGTCCTATTGTATGTGAGACTAGATTATAGGGCTGTTTGGCTATTATGTAATCAAGCTTTATTCCTTTAAGTGTTGTCAGCCAAGGGTGTGTTTGTGGCCTTCCTTGAAGAGAAAAAGAAGATTTGAATTTGTATTTTGGAAGAAGTGAGCACCCAATTGTCTATTTAAACCTAAGTCAAAGTTCAGTGACATCATCTAGTTTTTATTATATTATTTCTGAAACTGTTTGGGCTTATTGTTTGTTTGTCATTGGAGATTGGGGGACGAAAACTCCTTGATTCCCATAACCGACTAGTGGATGAAAATCCCTATCTAGCGTTAAGCAATTCCACTTAGCGATTGCATCTGAGCTTTGTTGATTTGCTGTTTGAGTGGCTGCTTTGAGCACCAATTTGTTTGAGTTAGGCAGCTCTCTCCTAGCACCTAGGGATTGTAATCTAGTGGTGATTTCTGTAGCACCCCCTTTGCAATGAATTTGTTATACTTTTGATATTAGTATTGCTGTTATTGTTCTGTTTTGACTATAAGTGTGATATTCCGCTGTAATAAGAGGAATAAACAGTTATTGCACATTGCTGTTCATTTACAGGGGTTTACAGTTCATTTTTGCATATTCTATTAAGCTTATTATCTGTTATGGTAAACCTGATTTGAAATAAGAACTATCCATTGGTATCCCGTGGTGCGAAATCAAAATGAAATATTAATCATCCCTAATCAGGGATATTACACCCTTTTACAATCTTCCCATCCATCATAAACAATGGAGACTCGTATTTCAACTCATGAATCCTTGATTGGTTTTAGTGGTCTCTACAATTTTTTTCTTTTCTTTTGGCAATAAAGTGGTTTATACCTTCTCATATCTAGGACTCGTGTAATCAGAGGGTGTTTGACTGATTGCTATCACCATTTCTTGCCAATATGGTGATCTCACCAAGTTGAAAGGAAGACCATTGGCATAAATGCAATGTGCAATGTGTTCATCTGTAATGTCCCTCGCTTCATTCTGAAATACCTTCTCCAATGGGCTTCTTTTGCGGGAAGAAATCGAGGAAACTTCTTCTTGGGTAGATGGTGTCTCCAAGAAAAGATGTGGGGCAGCCATTATTGAAGGAGATGTTGCAAGTGGCTTCCCTAATCCTTTCTTGCCTAAAGGATGAGATCTTAATTTTTTGTTCTCTCTTTCACAACATTAGCTTTTTCTTGTTCTCTAATGTATGCCATAATTTGTTCTTTTGGCAAACTGTAATTACTTGGCCAGACATAGCACAAAGGTGAGCTTTCACTCGACTATATGAGCTCTTATATTTGACCCCACAGTGACTACAATGCCAAACACAATCCCCACCTCTTGCAAGTTGTTCAAACATCATAACATATTTTGATAGAGGTGATCCTTGATCATGTTTGAATTGTTTACCTACCTGGGTCTCTAGGGCCACTAAACCTGAACTAGTAATTTTTAATATTGCTGTTATAAGAAAAAATAAAATGAAAATGTAACCATTACAATACATAAAACAAAATAAAAACAAAAAACAATAAAGAAAACACTTAAAATGTTTATTTATATATTTTTTCCAAAAAACTTGAAAAAATTCCTAAAAAATTTGAATTGTTTTTCAAAAACATGAAAGAAATTCACAAAATACTTACCTTTGATCGATAAATCTTCTTTCTGCAAGCTAGTTACTTACCGTAGCTCCTACAAAACGTGTTTGACACCTTTGCAATCCTTACCTTTTCAAAAAACCCAGCTAGCTTGAAATGACAAAATGAAATGATATTTTGTTGTTTTTGTGCTTTGAAATTGTGAAAATGGATGGTATTTATCACATTTAGGTTTAATATCCATGTTTTAGGGTTTTTAGGAGTTCAAAATGCTTATTTTTTTAAGCTAAAAAATAAAATAAAAATGTGGGATGTGACTGGGCATGAGCCTGCCATACCTTGTGTGTCCCGTTCGCAAACCCAAGCCCGCCCTTGATCCTATTTCTGTTTGGTCCCATACCAGGGGGCAAAATAGGACATTTCTGGTAACATAGGGAGAAATGAAGCAAATTTGCTATACAGAAGACTTTCAGAGAGTGAAGGAGCTTAATCAAGATACCAAGAGATGGATTAACTATTGAAAATTTTGATGCTAAAGTTAACAGTTAAAAGGTTTGAAGAACACGTTCCTTAAAAACCAACACTTAGGAGATTCAACTCTCTTTGAAGATGTATAGCTCCAATTTGATTTTTGTAGGTGTAATTTGCAAGATAGTCATTTGATACCCCAAGCAGACATGCAGACCTTACTCTGGAGACCGGAGTTTTATCTTTCTGTGAATATTTGTAGTTCCAAATAGAGTTATAGAGCTGTAAATAGCAAGTCAGTCATTAGATTCATACTAGTTTTGCTCTCCACACTCAATGTGTTTCCTGCACCCTTGTTTGATGTACATTGTCGTTTAGTTTTTTTTCCTCTCAGATAAATAGTGTGCCTGGGTTGGGTGTGTACCTTTTTAATGTTGTTCGTATGGAACTAGAAATTTTTATTTCTTGTAATAGAATGAAGTTACCTTCACGAGGAGCTCTGGATCTATAAAACCACATCATTCTCAGTACAAATTTTCCAAAAGCATTGTTTTCTCACTGTTATGGGCCATTGGCAATTAATGTTTTTAACCAATTCTTTATTTTTCTCTGATTTTTTTGTGTGCATTGTAGAAAGACAGCAGAATCAAGATGCTTTACTTTTAATTCATTATTTTCTGATTGTTTACCATGCATTCAAACTGGTAGATAAAAGCATACATTGAATGCCATAATTTATGAAAATGTCTGTTGTCCCTGTAATTCCAAATCAACAGACCAACAGACTACATCAGACATGGTCATCTATGCCTACTTACTGACTGAAACCTCACGAAAACATCAATAGTGTAGAAATGTGATATGCTAAGAAAAGACTATTTTTAGATTGTGGAGTCGTCTTTCCTGTTCGCATCAGTCATAAACTATGAGGCTGATTTGAAAGTTCCATGTAGGAAAACCTAAATCTCTTTAGAACACATTCCTTCAAAACACAAGATTTTTAACACTAAACTCTTGATAAATCGTAGTTCCTACCTAGCTGGTTATTAAATATATCAAGCACACATGAATAACTCACAAATTCACAAAATTGACATATAGTTGATAAATTCATTAGTCAGCAAAATTAACAAGAAAATGAAGTGAAGCATATAAACTATAATTCTAATGGAGAGTTAATCTAATGTAAACAGGGCCTTAGATGATTGAAGATATTAAATCCAATAGGAACTTAAAAAATTAATAACAAAAATTGGTAATGGAAATTTAATGGTTGTGACTTGATTTCTAAGTGGCGTAATCCAATCTATTTAAAGACCCATTGTGTATTTGTAGATAAAATTCTCTTAAGAATTCATCAGCAAATTTTTGTATTGAAGTCTTTGTAGGGTTTAACTGTAAGGGGTTTAATTCCATCAGTTTTTATAAAGAAAGGAACAAAATATTGCCTATGGATCAGTTTTTATGAAGGTGCCCAAAGCACTCTTAAGGCAAAGGTTTATCAAGGTATGGCTTTGAGCTTGCCACAACCCAATCCAACATATAATATGCCATGTGATGGATGCTAATGTGCAAAAAAAATTCATGCAACCAAATTAGTAATCATAATTGATTTATACATTTCCCCTTAAAGTTACTTAATATGTCCACTGGTGAATTAAGGTAAGATATCTTGAGAATAATAAAGTAAAATAGAAGTGAGATATAATTGAATGAGATAAAGTAAAAATGATATTGAATTGAAATGTACAATTGAATTAAAGTAAGTGAGAAATACTAAACTAATTGCAAAATTGAATATATTTACCTAGTCAATTGTGTGTAGTGCAATAAAATGTGCCCCAAGTGTGGCAACCCCTTGATCGATGATTGTTTATACCTCCTTGTGTGGTGCACATTAGCTTGAGCATGTGTGAAGTGATCCAACTCTCAATTGCTTGCAAGTTGTTTATGAAAAATATATTGTTTGAAGAAACATGAAAACTTATTTTAAGAGGTCAACTAGTATGTGGTAAATGCTATAGTACTTAGATAATTTGCTATTGTTGGTGGTTGGAATTTCATGTCAGGTTTGTTACATGGTGAGATGGTTTTCTCACTAAGTCTAGACGTGACATTTTATGCTATATGGGCAAAATTGTCTTATTTGTAGATCTTTTTTTATTGGATGTGCATCACAAGTTTGCAACAAGCTTGTTATTAGTGTTTACCCATGTTTTTCACTTGCAAGGATTACAACATATCTTGTTTGAATGATTAGGTGTGATTTGGGTAGTGATAATGGGATTTGGGGTGTGTGGCATGTCATATGCTAGATGCAAGGAGTAAGACTAGATTTTTGTTGTATGAGTGCTTATATGTTGATAGTTAAAATTTGTATGCTAGCTTGGCATGAAAGGCTTAAAAATGTGTGATGTGCTTAAGGATCTCGTAAATAGTGGATGTAGCTTCTTTTACATTTTAGATCTCTCAATAAAACAAATTATTCAACATGTTATAATGCAAATGAGATGTAAAATATTGATTAATAACCTTGCATGTAAAACTCTTGTGACTTATTAGTTTACCTATAACTTAACTCAAAACATGCAAAACTTTCTAAAGTTGAACACATGTGTAAACTACCAAAAATCAAATAGAGGCATGTTGAACCAAGTTTGTATAGATTGGTAAAACATAAAAAAAATGAATAATTTATCAAAAGTTTGGATAGATGATTTATCCATAGACAACATAGGCAAACGCTAAAATAATGAGAAAACACAATTCAAGGGCTCAAGAACTTCACACAACCAAACATTCTTTCCAATCTAAAAATAAATAAATAGTCCAATATGATATTATTTGAAAGCTTTACAATTGTTGTGACAATACCAATTTTTTTTTACTAGAGCTCAACAATTGTGGAATTGGATTCAACTTCTTTCGGTTGTTCAAGTTAGAGCCCTTTTCCTAGCATATGGTATTGCTGGGAGGCTCTCCCAAACTCCTCGCTAAGTATACCCAGATTTGACACACTTTAAAGGTAGAAATCCTCTTCAGTATTTGGAAAGATAGAAATGCTTGCATGTTTTTTCACAGCCAGATTGATAAATTTGTTTCATTATATTCTAAAGTGATTATTTGCTCCAATGTTCTTTTGCAAATTCAAGTGCAAGCCAACAAGGTTGCGCTTGAAGTTTCTCACCTGCAGGAGCTCTTGGACCAATGCCCCTTGCATTGTGGCGCGCGTGCCTCTCTCGCCCACTTCTTCTCGGGGCCGATCACCTTCACGGGGCTAGCAGCAAAGTGGCTTTGCCAAGGATTCTCGCCCCCGCTTTCGGGCTCCTTATCGTGGCTCTCGCCCTCGTTGACGATCGCCTTCTCCTCCTTCGCGGGCTGACCTGGGGTGGTTTTTTGGAGGGGCGACAGGGAGTGGCAGTGGCGCTTCTGGGTGGCCTTCTAGTGACGCTCCTGGTGGTGGTTCTAGTTGGCCTGCTACTATTAAATGGCTCTTGCAGTTGGACTTGGCTATCTCACCTTGTCGAGATGATAAAGATAAAGAAAAATATGACGATGGTTGGGCTCCCCTTGACGTCACTCTAGACCTTGCTGATGTATGAGGGAAAACTTGGATGGTAGGGACTCTCTGCCCTCTGCTGACATTGCTATGGCCGCCTGATGGCCTTTTATTTTACTATGTTTGTAATGTTTCTTGCTTTCTGGGTCTGATCCATGTGACTTTGAATTTTTGGGCTCAACCCATGTGACTCTCGGGGTGTGCCTTCTTAGTACCCATCTTTTTTTGTGAATTAAATTAATATAGATATAATGCCTATTCATAAAAAAAAATATCATTAGCAAATGTAGCCCCATATATTTGTCAAATCCCTTGTAATCATCACATTGTGGAGATATTTAGACACGGAGAGCAATTTGCTTACAAGCACCTTCTACAGATTTACAAAACAATGAAAGTGCATTACATAGACTTAAACTTAGAATTTGTTCTTCTAGAATATATTGAAACTAGAGGACACTCTACAAATTTGGCCAAGAGACTTGTGTTTGACTGAGAGACCAAATTCTTTCTCTGAAGGGAAATTTTCATTTATAACAAATATAAGTTGAAACCCATTTCAATCTGTAGTGTTGCTCTACTTTGCAATAAGAAGAATACAAATTCGCTAAATACTTTTTGTGCAATAAAATAATGATTTTGTCTTAATATGAAAACAACATAAAATCTCTTTTGCTCAATATTCATCTCAAGGAACTTTCTCTAAAACGCACTCTCCAACATAATATTTGCTTGAAAAGATAGGTAGTTGGGACTTGGCATTTCCACATATTGGTTTTGCTTAAGTACAAGTAAAAAACACCCTTTAAGATTTGTATAGGCATTCAATTTTGCCTTGATAGTAAAACAACATAAAATGTCTCTTTTTCTCAATATTCATCTCCAACACCTAATATTTATTTTAAAAGATAGGTAGTTGGGACTTGGCATTACTATGGGTTGGTTTTGAAGTAAAATAAAAGACAACATTTGAGATTATGCATAAAAAAAGTCCAATAAATGTTTAAGAGTCAATAGACCTTAATACAAACCACAAGAGGAATGTTGTAGCTGAAGATTATGTAGAACATATGAAGAAATTATATCACAAAGCAAGAATATACTTGGAGAAGATGAATAATAAATACAAAGAATAGGTAGATTAGAAGAGAAGACATAAGAAGTATGATGTTGGAGAGTTAGTTATGATATATGTAAGAATTGGAGAGATTTCTTATTCGAACATAAAACAAATTGAAGAAAAAGAATATTAGACCATGCAAAATAAATCAAAAATTTCTTGTAATGCATATGAAAATAAATTGCTTAAGGAATATGAAATTTCACCTATATTCATTGTTTGAGAATTTTATATTTATTGTAGAGAGGATGCTTAAGAGATTGGATAATGAACATAAAAAAAATAGATTGATGAGATAGAAGACATTTTGAGCAAAACGACAATGCACATAATCAGAAATAAATGTCATGAAAAATACTTGGTGAAGTGGAAAGAGAAACTAGTTGAAGACTCTACATGGATGCCCACAACTAAGGTCAACCATTATGGTTTTTTTTAGTTGAAAGCCTTGAACGAAAGTGAGAGGCTCACTTTTCAATTAATGGGAATGCTTGATGCATTTGGAATTCAATGGAGTAAGAAAAATCTTGCATCAACTAAAATATATTTTTTTAAATTATTTATTTATAAGTATTTCCCTTATTTTCCAATTGATTTTAGTAAAGTGCAACAAGTTTTAGACCCCACATTTGGTTTTCTTTGTGTCAAGCTTTATATTAGTCATCCCAAGCAAATCTTGAGATTTTTTGTCACATTTATTCTCAATTGCATATTTTGAGTTGTAGTTTGGAACATACATCCTACAAAGTATTCTTCATATTCCATTCATATTTTAGGCCTTTTTGATCACTACATTTATGTGTCTCATCTTTAGGGTCTTAATTACACTATACCTTAAATTAAACTCGTGGAAAATATTTGAATCTTGCACCAATTCCCAAGGTCACCTAATTCATAAAAAGGGGTCATGTATGAAACCACATTGATTTTGGAGACCCCTAGCTTGAGGTACATCCAAGATGGTGAATTTGCATGTTACAATGGACTTACATGTTAGAAAAGGTGATATGCCCAACATTAAGGTCAACTTAAGTTCAAATCACTTAATTTTTGGACCATTATCTTTCACATAATCCTATGCCAGTGTATTACATTTTTCTATTGGTGCACATCATTCTACATCCATCTATATAAAGAGAAGCCCAATAGTAGTTGATGGTAGTAGTGGACAATTAGCTCCAAGGATAACAAGGTGAGATCAAGAGAATATAGATTTTTTAGATTAAGAACATTACATATATAGTATTTTGCAAGTTCTTTACTTTGATCTTATTGTAATCAAATGATTGAGGCCTTACATGTATCAAGCTCATTGATATTTTATTGTTATTGAATTTGCAAAATAATATATTAGTTCTTTGTGTCTAATTCTATTATTTTTTCTATGTATTTGTATTGTGTGTTTACTTAACTATGTGGTTGGATTGGCTTTAATTGGATTCTCCAATTGTGACTATGTTAATTAGAGCTAATTATCCCACTCTTGTTGGTTGGCTAAAACCACCTATAGTTTGATCATGAATTTGACATGATCCTCACTCAACTTTGTTTTCCTAGGGTTAGTGATCAAAGTTTGTCTTGTAAAGTTGCAGGGTGTAGTTTTGAGCACCAACAAGTTGTATGGCTCTCAAACATTCACTAAGGGTTGGAAATATCCTTTGTGTTGAGGTAAGGTCTTCGATCAAAAACATCAAAATATTATGTTTAACCTAGTTAACAATACTTGGCGTTGGCTTGGCGGATGCGAATGGTGCCAACGTGCTTGGCCTGGGCGCGGTGTCTTCTGCTGGGCGTTTGGCCGGTGGGGGCCCTTTTGCTAGTTGCCCTCAGGTGTTTCCCTGCGCAGATCCTTAAGATGTTTGTGAAGTGCGCACTTCCTCTCCTCTTGGTGATGTATGAGATGTCCCTCCTCTGATTGCTGCTTCTTCGACTGTTGCTGCTTTGGCGGGCTCTGTTCCTAGGTTGGATGTCCCACCTCCTACAAGGGGTTCTTCTAGCCAGGTGAAATCCTTTTCTAAGACTGCTAAGGTGGGTGCTCGGCCCCCTGCTCAGGCTCGTCGGCCTTTGCCCTGTGCCTAGGATTCTCCTATGGTGGTTTGTGGTTCTGAGGTAGTTGAAAATGAGGTTTATTATTTGGAGCAGGGCGTGGTCTGCAGATTTAATGGCCTGTGGCCTTCCCTCCCCGATCTCCATACTTGGGTGTCTAACTCCTGGAAGTCGTTGGTTTTTGGGGAGATCGAGCTCTACCCTAGCGCTAGGGTTTTTTTATTGCTACCTTTGCCTCCTCTGCGGAGCAAAACTGTGTGCTGGAGGGGGTGGATGTGGGGTATTCATTCCCTGTCCATTAGGCCTTGGTCTCGTTCGTTCAATCCCCTTACAGAGCCGTTGAACACCAGACCAGTCTGGGTTTGTCTGTCGAATCTCCCTCTCCAATTTTGGGAGGAATCATGTTATGAAGCTATTGGCAACACCATTGGATGCTTCTTAATGGTGGACTCTACAACTAGGGAGCTTGGGCATACTACAGTAGCTCGGTTGTTAGTTGATTTGGACATCTCGAAACCTCTTCATGGTGATGTGGTTTTGCTGGTGGAGGACAAACCTTGGAAGCAACTCTTGGACTATGGGGGTCTCCCCTTTTAGTGTAGGAGTTGCTTTTCGGTGGGTCACTTGGCCTCTGGTTGCCCTCATGCCCACCGCAAGGGCGCTGCGACTTGGTGGAAGGATTCTCTCTCAAACCATCTCACTGTGGGTTCTCCTCCTTTGGGAGTTCCTTCAGTTAGTTCCTTTGTGGAGGCAGACCTTCCCGTGACTACCCAGGACCCTCTTCCGGCTATCCTTTCCGCGGAGCCTTCTGTTGTCTCTGTTCTGTCAAAACCTTTTGCTATCGCTGTTTTGTCAGAACTTGCACATCCTTCGTTCGTTCAATCCCCTTACGGAGCCGTCGAACACCAGACCAGTCTGAGTCCGTCTGTCGAATCTCCCTCTCCAATTTTGGGAGGAATCATGTTATGAAGCTATTGGCAACACCATTGGATGCTTCTTAATGGTGGACTCTACAACTAGGGAGCTTGGGCATACTACGGTAGCTCGGTTGTTAGTTGATTTGGACATCTCCAAAC